>JASDQU010588062.1:91726-129434 GCA_032191745.1 Picea mariana | reverse complement strand
TACCTTTCTTTCTTTGATCCAAAAAGAGAATAATCCAACAAATTTTGAAAATTTCCATCCAGTATCCTTATTCAAATGCATCTACAAAGTTATCTCAAAGATCATTTCCAGAAGACTAAAAAAGTTCTTATCAAAAAAAATCTTGCTTGAGTAATTTGAATTTCTAGAAGGAAGACAATTAGTACATGAAGTAGTTGGGATAGCTTAGGAAAGCCTCCATTCTATCAATACCACAAATCAAAGATCAATGGAAATCAAAGTGGACCTCTCGAAATCCTATGATAGGGAAATCTGGATTTACCAGAGAACGATCCTCATTCACTTGGATTTTTGTCATAATTGTGTAGTGTGGGTGATGAGTTGCATTACCTCTATATAAGTTGGTGTCTTAATCATTGTAACAAGATCTCCTTTCTTTAGACCAAGCAAGGGTCTTAGACTAGGATTTCCCCTTTTCCCTCTCATATTTCTACTAATATATGAAGAGTTGAGTACATTACTAAAAGAGGCATCAAAAAATGGAAAATTTAAATGGATTTGCATCTGAAGAGCACTAAAAAGGAAGAGTATCACTAATGGAATATTGAATAGATAAAGGGGAGATCTTCCTTATGTTGTGTAGAGTAGTGTAAGAGAGGATCATTATTGTTTGATTTCTCGATTGGATGACTCAAATAGTTTATAATGACCAAATTCATTGATACATGAGAGAAAAGGGTTTAGGTTGAGTTATCTATAAGCTCATATCTTGACTCCTTCACCGTGGTCGCCTCATGGCTTGGTTTGGAGGTGTAAAATTTATCACGTGAAGCTAGATTCACGGACCAACTTCTATTAAAATATGTTGTTTGTCTTTGTTTATGAATATGTTATTTAATGTTTTCTATTGCTATGAAAATATATGTAATTTCCATGTTGTATGTGTGATTACATTCAATTACAATCATATGCATTGGTTAGCATGATTTTTTTTTTATTCATTGCATGTATATCCCATTGTGTTTTATTCTTTTTTACCATGGATGTATTTAATTAATTATGGGCCTCTTTGGGAACCTTAGAAAAATGGTCTCTTGAGGGTTGGAGTTGTAACGATCATCTTAGTGGCCACCCATCCCATAACTGGGAGTGATAAGTGTAGTTTCCACACATTAAATTTATATGACTTAAATTTAATTGAAAATTACCAAAACATAAAATATTTAGACAACATCATTTAAATTCATAAATTAGAGAATTATTCTTTGAATAGAAAATGATCCAAATTTATTTATATGACCCAACTTTCGTTAAAAAAAAAATACCAAACCATAGAATATTTAGACATCACCATTTAAATTCAAATTCATAAATGGAATACAATGACCCTTTGAATTGAGAATGAATAAAAAGTTGTTAGACTTGGATGTTACAATGACCCTTTGAATAGAGAACGAATAAAAAGTTGTTGGAATTCGATGTGAACAAGGACATGGTCCCACTCCGACCTATGCAAATCCTTGGAGAGCCAGTGGATTCCACTCTGAACTATTCAATGCAAGTCATCGGAGAGCCTCTACCTACTGGAGTCCCAAATGGACAAGAAGTCAAGAACACGCCACAACAACTCCACACTTTATGACCCTCTCTTCGATGGATTTTCAACAAAGTCGAGCTCTACAAGTTTAGGTCTGAAATGAAGAGCATCATTCTCACCGTCGTCGACAATTTCATTTCAATTTCACGCATTTTCATAAAATCTTTAAAATATTTTCGCAACTTGTCCAACTCAATGAAATTTGATATATCCATACCATCCTTGGACTTGTATTGATATGATCCTTGGGAAACCGAAAAAACTAATGGTGTCCTATTAGTAAAGGAAACTTGTCCCAAAATAGCTGTTCAGAACAAAATTCTTGAGTGCATCGATCTCAAGACAGGGAAATACTTGGGCGAACATAAGACTAAGATCATAAACCCGTACAAGTTTCAAGAATTCAACACCTGCACAACCCAGGTAGTTTTCCCATTGTGATATTGGGTTTCGTGTATTATCAAGAGTATATTATGAGTACAATATGTCACTACACACTCCATTGATTAGATATAGAAATATATGGTAAATACAAAAATACAAAACTTTTTGTGTCATATCAAGCAAGTGTACATTATGACTACAATATGTCAATGCACATTCCATCAATTAGATATAGAAATATATGCTAAATACAAAACATTTTGTATGTCATATAAGCAAGAGTATATTATGAGTACAATATGTCACACACTCCATTAATTAGATATAGAAATATATGATAAATATAAAACATTTTGTATGTCACATCAAGTAGGAGTATATTATTAATACAATATGTCGATGCACATAATAAGAGACCAACATTCTTTTTCCCATTCTTTAACGGAATAATTACATTACAAAGTTCTAAAAAATAGGTCAATGGTGTTTAGGGTTATTTCACTACTCTTTAAACACTTCCATATCACATCAATCAAATTACTTTGAGACACGACACATGTTGTAGGAATGAGGTTCCCAAACCACATGCATGCAAAGGCTAAAATCAGGTTGAGTGTGTTGTTAGTGAATGGTGTTTAGGGATATTTCACTACTCTTTAAACAGTACCACATCACATCAATTCGATTGCTCTGAGCCAAGACATGACGCATGTTGGAGGAATGAGGTGCCCAATCCACATGCACACAAAGGCTAAAATCAGGTTGAGTTTGTTGTTTTTTTTTAACAGGAACAATTAGTGATTTTACTATAAAAGAGGTTGTGCAGAGAAAAAATCAGCCAAAGAGTAGTAAAATTCAAAATTCCCTAAGACCTTCAGTAGAGATAAAGCCTTACATATTCTCAGTGAGCATATTGCCTTAATAGAATTTACAAAAGAACTATGGCTAACCTTCCAAGTACAAACATTAACATAAGAGGAGAGTAATAACACAAGCTTACATTGCATAAGAAAAACTTAGACTAATTGAGCTTTAGCTTAGTGTCAACCACTTATGGCGCATCCTATGGAGTTGCATGTTCAATTTGAGGAAACAAGGGTTGGATTACTTCACAGGAAGCCTACAAACCTACTAATGAAATTGAGCTCTATTGTGATGGGACGTCTAGGTGATTGCACCGAACTTTCCTATGGAGTGAACAAAGCTTTTTTGAGTGTTTGTTGATTGTGCGAAGAACAATAACCATTTTCCTATCCCACATTTCCTCTCACTCATGTAGCTCTTGTTCCAAATGAGTATTTGAATCTCGAAAGGCTTCCATTTCTTGTTCTTTTATCTTCATTTTGTTCTCCATATCCTCCATTCTACACTTAGTACAATCACTGGGAGCTTGGCTTCTGCACCACATGTCTAAGTGCAGGTGGGGATGAACAATTATAGGATGAAAGGAGGGCCAATACCAGATTGTGTCAAGATAGAGACAAGAACAGACAACAAATAAATCAGAAAGGTGACCCACTTCTTCACTGCTACCATGATTATATACACGGGTCTGAATTACCACACACATGGGGACGAGAGTTTTGAGGATGGACATGAGATTAATCCCACATGCTGTCGTCATGCTAGCATAAACTCCTTTAATTTCAATCGTGCGAGAGAGTGAAGAAATGTGTTGGGGGGATGGAGCCTCATGGAGAGGGTATGAAACACACACGAAATGTTAGTTTTGATATGAGAACATCATTAATATTAATTCAGATAGAGAGTGGGGTCACATCCCTTGCATTACGAAACATTTTGGAAATGATGGCTCTAATTCGACCTTTTCTTATAGGTATTAGGAGTTTTTTAATTTTTTTATTCATATGACTAAGGGAGGTAGATCAAGGTTGAATCCCCATTGATACAAACTATCCCCTACATTAGCTTCCTTTTGGATTTGTCTAGGCTTTATGCTATCCCAGTTTCCTGTGATAGATATGGTAGTATTCCATAGACTTGAATTTTTGCTCCTCATTTTAGATTTTTTGGAAAATCTTTTGGAGATCAAGTTGCATATTCTTACTAATTTGTCGTAACCCTTTTATAATCGACTCTGAGTCACCTATTACAATGACTTTTAATGCTCGATCAACATTTATTAGTTTCATACCCATGTACACTGTCAGGATCTCATCTGGGTTATTTTTTGTAGACCCCAAAACCTAAGCATATTCTGTAATATTATTTCCTTTGAGGTCATAAATGACCCCCACCCAACACCTACCACCCCTAGATTTCCTTCCAATGCCCCATCAATGAATAAAATGACCGAAGCTTTTTATTGTTGCCATGGGCCAAATTCTTGATCAGAGTCGAAGCTGCCACTGATATCTGATGGATGGGGTGATAATTGAAGAAGAGTGTTGGAAGACATGCTTATCGATAATACTAGTGACCCAGTCTTGCTTAGTGTGATCCAAGTCCAAAAGAGACATGATTTTCCTGGTCTTGGCACATATAGTTTTAGAGAGGAGGTTGCAAGCCAGTGAATGAATTCTTGATGGCAAGAGGAAATTATTTTGGAAAATAGCCTTATTTCTTGCCAACCATATCTCTCAACAAATAAATTTAGGAATTTCCTTCCATATACTTGTTAGAAGAGTTTTTTTAATGAAGTTTCCAACATATCTTATTTTCCAGAAAAGGAACATAGTGTTCCAATTAGAGGGAGGTGTGTGACGGAAATGAATGGAGTGATAGAGTTGATCCCATAATTTTTTTGAGAATTTACAATCAAATAAGAGGCGATGGTAAGTTTAAGTTGTAGATTTACACAATGCACACTGTGAAGCCCTGTTTATTCCTCATTTTTGCAATTTTTTAGAGGTGAGGAGATTACCTTCCACCATGATCCAACAAAAGGAATTTATTTTTGGGAGAGAGAGGGCCCTTAACATATAAGAGGAAAAATATTAGAGAATGGGGGTCCTACAGACTTAACAAGTAGCTGTTGAAATCCTCATTTGACTGAGTAATTAGCATCTCCCTAATAATGAGCATCTAGCAAATGAGAATCTAAGGGTACACATTCAACAAGGAGACCTAGTATCTTAGAAACTAGGTGGGAGAGATGATTTGGAGGAGAGATTCTCTTCCACCCAATCAATTTCCCATTATCAGACCACAGTGATAAATATGCTAATATTGTTAGTCCTGCACTTACACTCTAATTATTTAGAGGGACCAGACAATTATTTTTCTCCAACGTCTCCTTGCCTGTTATACTATCAGTCCAAATGTTGATGGAGGATCCATTCCCTTTATCCTAGGAGATGTTGGATTGGTATGAGAGGTGAAACTGATTTGAGAAGTTTCAAGAGGGGAGATCCTTTTGAATTTGGTAGAGGGGCATCAAGGAATCATAGTCTAGGAGAGAATAAATATTTAGAGATAAGGACCAACTTCCATCACTTTGTTGATCCTAAAACCAACCTCCAAGCGACTTTGGAACCCAACACTATATTCATAAGAGTTGGGTCTTTGATTGCTAGACCACCTTTGTCTATTGGCTGATAGACCATGTGCTAATTGAACAAGTGGAATTTCTTTTGTATTTGATTTTCCTCCTTCCCAAAGGATGCTTCTGGGATTTTTAGAGATCTTATTGAGCACACCTTTTGGCACCATAAGAGTTACACATCGAAAAATCGTTAGTGAAGAGAGGAATGATTTTAAAAGAATATTTTTAGCTGTTGGATTTAGCCATTGAGTACCCCAACTATGAATTCAGGTTTCTATTTTACCAAGAACCCATTTCCATGCCTGGGAGGATGGGGATTTAAAAAAGATCGACATGCCCAAATATTTGAAAGAAGACCCATTTCCAACCATCGAAAAGCCAAATTTTCTAGAGATAATAGTTTGAAGTTCCCATGTTATGTTGCATCCATAGATCTTACTCTTGTTGTTGTTTATNCCCCCCCCCCAAAGACTGTAGAAACACATTAAGAAATTTTTAAAAGTTCTTTGCAATAATAGATGATGTCGCCACTAGGAGAGGGGTGTCATGACGAATTGAGAATGATTGATCTCCTTGATTCCCCGAGTGAAATGGATGCCAGGAAGACAACCCATTATGCGTTCATATTATAGCTTCCTAATGAAGGATTCCGCCATCAATATAAACAAGGATGGCAGGAGAGGAAAACTCTACCATAAATATCGGCTTGATCGAAAGAACTAAGTGGGTATTCCATTGATCATAAGGGAAATCCATGGGGAGCCAATGCAGGATAGAATCCAAACAATAAATGTTTCTAAAAATCTAAATTTGTGAAGAAATAAGAAGAGAAAGGAGTGATTAACTCTATCAAAAGCATTGGCCATATCCAACGTGATTACCATCCATTTATATTTGTGGGCCCTACTTGTATGAATTGATTCTTAAACAAGAACAATGTTATCTATGATTTGTTTATTCTTCATAAGCCCTCCCTAATTCTTTGAAATTAATTTAGGAAGAAGTGGATTAAGTTGATTGGATATGATCTTGGTAAGGATATTATAGGATGAATTGCATAGAGAGATTGGCCTAAACATTTAAAATTTGGAGGGATCATATTCTTTAGTGATGAAGGCCAATAATTTCAAGTTGGTTGTTCCTCCTACTTTTTATTTCCTAAGTGTATAATTAAGCATCCTCTTCATATCAAATTTCACTGTGTCACATAAGAACTTGAAGAAGTGGATGGGGAACCCAACAAGCCCAAGAGATTTATCTCAATCTAATCCCCATATAGCTTGAGATATTTCCTCTTCGCCAATCTCCCTAATGAGAAATTTGTTTTCTGCTTTTTATATGCATGTGGATATGTTCTCCACCATGTCTTGTTCACTGGCTTCCACGCCCTCAATTCTTTCCTGGGTATATAGAGTTTCAAAACGTTTTGTAGTTGCTTCTTTGATTTGATCAAAATTTATTAGAACTTGCCACGCCTCTATTTGATTTTTTTGGATTTTTTTTTTTTGGTTTCCTTTGGTGTGCTTGTTTATGGAATATTTTGGTATTTGAGTCCCCTTCTTGTAGCCACAGGTTGTGATATTTTAACATCCATTCTTCTTCTTCTTTCTGACAAGAGAAATGCATATTTTGATATGCTTCCGTTTCTAATTTCAAAGAGGTTTAAGTTACCTCCTTTTCTTCCATTTCTTTTTGAATTTCCTCTAGCTCTAAGATTCTTTCATTTCTCTCTGAGAAAGGGGAGATATAGGATGATTTTACCCAATCTTTTAGAGCTAACTTAACTGATCTTTCCCAGAAATTTTTTTGGGAACCTTGAATGGGGGAGGACGAAACTTTTTTAATTAGAGAGATGATGGATTATTGTCTTAGATGGAGTGGATTGAAGTGAAAGGGGATGGGGGTGAAGTTATAGAGGAGACAACCATAATGGATTGAAGTTAAAGGGGATGGGGCCAAAGTTCTTTGGGGAGGGAAAAGGAAAGGGAAAAGGGCTTATGATCGAAAAGGGAGAAGGGAAGAATACATGAAGGGATGGAAAAGGGAAGAAGGAGAAGGTCAATATGGATAAGGAAGCAGTCTAACTGAGAAGAAATATTCCCAAGACCTAATTTCTTATTTCTCCAAGTGTAGTTTCCTTTATAGGGATTAATGTCCTAGAGATTCTAGTCTAAAATTAGATCTTCCAAATTTTATCACATGGGTTCTCGAACACAATTGTCACCTCTCTTCTTTGAGTTTTGAAGAAAAATGTTCAAGTCTACAACTACTACAATAGTAGTAATATCCAAAGCATCCTTGATAGAAAAAAATGAACTCTAGCATTCTAACTTTTCCATATATCTATTGGGCACATATATATTAAAAATAGAAAACCTAAGAGTTAAATTTTTATTGTGAAGGATAGTAAGAATCCAATGATTTGCAAAAAAATATACCTCTAATTCCCATTGGAGTGGATCCCACATTGTCATTATACCTCTTGATGCTCCTACTGAAATTTTGGATACTCCTTCACCATTTTGCACTGCCTTTTTTCCACCTAGAAGTGCTTCAGATTCTTCCATTTTAGTTTCCTAGAGGATAATCACAGAGGGATTATCGATTTTGATAAGGTCTTTTAGGGATTAAAACTTCATATTGTTGTCGAATCCTTCACAATCCAAGAGAGTATTTTCATGATTTTCTACTTTGGGGGGCCCGTCCACTTGGAGAGGAAGATTTTGGACCCTTACTATTTCCTTTTCTGCCCATGTTACTCAGGGATCTTTCAATTGAATGCAATTTCTCTAAGGCCTTTTATTTGTTTTATACTTTTTCTCTAGAGTCCCAATTGGTTCTCCTTCCTTATTTTCGAGTTCTCTCCTAATTTAATTCCCCCTCCTTGGCATCCTATTAAGGATTCTCCTTAGGAGGAACCCATTCAATAATGATTGGTTGCTCTAATTCATGGGGAATTATTTTGTTTCTTTCATCGTCTTTGGAATCAAATTCCTTTTCTTTTGGTGCCTAAAGAGTACCTGCATGAGGGGTGGTGCTTGAAGAAATTTTATTAGGGTTTCTCACTACTTCTTCTTCTATCCCCATTGTTGATTCACCCAAGATTTCAAACTGATTTGTTGTTTCCACTTGAGTATCTACATGGGTTTTTGGGTTTCTATTTTCTTCCCTTCCTCCATTCTCATTTGTATTTACCCGTGGTGGGGGTTCTTAACTCGATTAGGTTTTGATAGACCATGATTTTCCCATTCTTCTTTCCTTTGTTTTCCTTTTTCCTAACATATTTCCATCCCTGTTCTTGTTCTTCTATTGCAACCTCTTGATCTTGTTTTTGTTTTGGGAAATTACGGGTGAAATACATGTATTCATGGCAGTACTTACACTCTAAAGGGAACTATTCATAATCTAGTTTCTATAGATGTGACCACTCATCTATAGAAACCTTGATGGCCTTAGGCAAGCCCTTCTCTATATCAACCTCCACACAAATTCGGCCACCAGCGTACATTACTTTCTTTGGTTCAAATTTGTCAATGCGTTTTCCTATAGAATCACCAATACACTTCAGAACATTGTCACCCCAGCCATGAAGGGGAGAATGAGGCAAACACACCCATACAGGAATGATTGTTGGAATATTTCTTTCTAGATCAAAATATGGAGTCCATCGATTCAAATAAAGACCTAGATCTCTATCCTCTTAAATTCAGAGAAGAAAATATAGAAAACCTTACCACAAAAAATATGATTTATCCTTCCTTTGATCAGAGGTTTCCAGTTTTGTGCAATCCAAATATCGACATGATGTGAGGAAGGCTAGAGTCTAGTGAATTGACCAACCAGACCCTTGGATGCATAAGCTAAATATTTAATGTGGGAGGCGACCTGCAGGGATGATTTTAGGGGCTAAATTTTTCTCATGGGATAATTTTCCATTGTTTTTCCCAAAAAAAGATTCTTCATTCTAAAATTGATTTGCCAAAATTCTATAGGATGAAATTATTTTACCTTTAAAATCACCAAAATTTTATACAAACTATATAAAATCCTTAGAAATTTGAATATTTTTATAAAAATATGGCCAAACATTTAATAGTTGACATATGAAGGATTAGTAAGATTCGCCAAGGTTTCTACATTTTAAAATAAATTTCCATCCTTAAAATCATCCCTAGCGACCCTTGGGATAGTGACCTCTGAAATCTGATCCAATTTCTTCACAAATTTAGAGTGGGTGGGTCGAGCTGAAGGGTTTCCCAAGGATCTGACTAATTTCCTGAAGGCATCAATCTCAAATTCGAACACTGACGAAAGGCCTTGATCCCATTCCTTCATGAATGCGAGGACAGGAAAGAGAGAAGGTTGTGGCAACGATATAGGGTTTCCTCAGAGGTCTTCCATAGAGTGAGGATGATTTTTTTTAAATGCTTTTTAGGTCGAGTTTGGTGTTTTGTTTTAGTAAATAAAAATTGTATTTCCTTAGATAGTCTTCATATCAATACACATGTCTAAACTTTCCACTTGTTCTTCCATACATGTGGAAACCAGAATGTGGTATGGGATAACAAACATTCATGTTTTTGCTAACGTTTGAGAAAAACTAGAAAACAAAACTAGTCCTAAATAGAGTTGTAACTATGGTTGCGCTAAACATTGAAACATAGCAACCTGAAATAAAACTAAACAACAGGAAAGCTCAGGTTGCCATTGCCACTAGGAGAGTGTGGCCATGTAGGAGCCAATATATAAGGTTGGTAGCAGGTCAAGAATATACACTTGATAGACTTGCCTGAAAGAGAATCAAACAGAGCATCTAGGCGACGACTAAGGATATCATGGCGGTGAAGTTAATCGGCCATGTCTCATCACATTTTGAAGATAAGTTGTAGATGTTCTTCTGAGAAACTGCAAGTCTTGGGAATCTCTTTCTTAGAGGTTGCAACAGGTTGAAGCGCATTGACAAGTTGTGTTTTCATCGTGATCCTTTCCTCTTGCCAAGTTGGAGGGGTCTCTTCCTCAACTGGACAACCTACCACATCTGATGATGGGTGTGTAAATTTTTCAGACCCCAACCCAGTTTCAGTCTCGCTGATTTTTCAGCCAAAGTTAAATGCCCAAACCCAGTTTCAGCACTGTTTCAACACTGTTCCAGCATATGTTACAACACTGTTTCAGCATATGTTACAGCATTGTTTCAGCGTATGTTTCAGCACTGTTTCAACATATGTTACAACACAATTTCAGCATATGTTTCAGCATTGTTTCAGCATATGTTACAGCACTGTTTCAACATATGTTACAGCACTGTTTCAGCATATTTTATAACATTGTTTCAGCATATGTTTCAGCACTGTTTCAGCACTAGTTACAATATTGTTTCAGCATATAAAAACTTAACAGAAAACAAACTTCAAAACTGAAACATGAGGATTCTAAACATCGTTTTCAACGCAGAAATAAAATATCAGCAGTATGAAAAACTCAGAAAATATAGACACAAATATTTTTGGCCTAACTTCGACCCTGGAAAAACCCACAAGGGGAAAACCAGTGAGAGAGGAGGGCTTTTTATTATTTATGAGCTTCTGAGAAATTTCTTTTACAGCATATTCATCTTCAGAAATTTACACAAACTTATCTAGACATTCCTGTAGCTTTGCTCCTCGATTTCTGAACTAGAAATCCGTACAACTGTACGGTTTTCCTAGCAATTAATGTTGTACGAACTATCTCGAAATTTGTGCCAAAAATCTGCTAAGACTGTACGAAAAACCCATCATGAACAACTCCTTGTAAACCGTGCTGTATGACGCTCAAAATTTGTGCCAAACTGTACGGACTGTATGGAAATACACTCATAAATTTATTACAGCAGTTACCTCGATTTTTGTGCCAATAAATGTTGTACGGCAGCCTAGGGAAGAGAAACACTTGCCTTGGTACTTTATTTTAATTAAAAATTTAACAGGGTGGACTCTTTAAGGCAGTTGTCCAAAATTGTGAGGGGGATCTTGAAGGTTTGAGGCAAAGAATAGTGGAGAATCTGGAGGTACTTGTGGAGGAACCAGAGGAATCTCTTCCTTGACATAAGCCATGGGACTATCCTCATATACCTAGTTTTGATTGGACAGGGAGAAAATATCCAAGGAAGGACCAACAAGGATAGTGGAAAGTATGGGAGGAAAAATTGGAGCTAAGGAGGGACCAGGTCGACAATGTCAAGCCAAAAAAATGTAAGAGGATGGTCCACATTTCGGTTTTCCTCCTTCATGCGGCATTGGAAAGGTAGGGACGAAAATGACGGCCCGAATGGGAGGAGAACGCGAGAAGGGGAAAAAACTAGGAGGGGAGAGAAAAACTAGCAACCAAACCAGAGCGAAATGGAAATAACCATGCCTTCACTCCATAAAAACAACTGAAATGATAGGGAAAAGCTCCATAAAGATCGAATTGATGACTCTTATCCTCTACATACCTTCTCTGTTATACCTTGACATTTGTTGTGGGTTCTCCATTAAAAATTCCACCTTACGCAGGTGCACTACCATACTTCCCAATTGAATGTTCCACATATTGAAGAGGGGAGGAAGAAGGATGGTGGTAGGGAGTGTTAAATACTCCCGGTGCATGTGTGTCAGATGTCACCCCATCTCGGGAATGTAAATATTTGAATGAAATCTCCTTGCATTGAAGTAGTTGTTGTGGTGCGGGGTGATGATGAGCCTCGATAAGGATGCCCTCTTCTTGAGAAGAGACTCCCTCATTAGCTAGTCTATCAACTACCTTGTTTTCTCCTCATTGCACATGAGAGGGGATAAGGGTGAGAGAAGGACAAAGAAAAGCACACAAGGTGTCAAGAGGACCAAGAAGGCACCAACTCAGGGAGACTTTCTCAGGATCAGTCCCATTTATGATTTTGGTGGCAAGTGAGATAATCACTCTGGAGTCTCCTTCAATAATTAAATGATTCATATTTAGGATGGAGGATAATTGGATCCCTCATATGGGACCACATATCTCTTCTAATTTTTTGGAGTCATGACCCATATGTCAAACTAAGATGTACATGATTTTTCCGGTGTAGTCCCAAAGGACTACTCCAAATCTCGTAGGGATGAGATTTCCCTTCGAAGAACCATTAAAGTTCATTTTGAAGAAACCAGGGAGGGTATGATACAGATGGATGTCAGTGGCCTCCCACCTATTCCAACTAGTTTATTTTGGTATTTTTTGAGTTTGGCAGTTTTTTCCTAGTTTTTGGGTTCCTGACTTTCAGGACCGTTTTGAGGCCCTAAACAACGTTTTTAGCAATCTCCATAGTTAAACTATGGATAGCGTCAAATTTTTACAACAAAATGTGTAGTCCTAGGATATACCTTTCCAATGGGCTATCGTGCGCCTAAAACGGATATCGTATGCAAATGTTACGACCCCAGGAAGTTGATGTACTAGCTTACCCCAACGAGGCCCACATGACTTTTGGCGCTTCATCTCCTAGGGTTAGGTTTTTGTATGTATAGGGTTTTGGAATTCATTTTAATTGTTAAAATGCCTTCAAAGCCTCATTGTAATCATGTTCTTGCAAATGAGCGCATCCATCACATCTCTTCTCAGAGATAAGTCACCACCATTCCAACAAGCTTGTTTTCCACTGCATTTTACAGTTTCACCTTATTTCCTTATTGAATAGAAACTAGTTTTACTATATCTATGTTATTTTGTGTTAATCATTTTTTAATAATCTGTATTCATTTCGTTCTTCTCATAAAATATAGATCAATGGTATCTAAGCATTCTGCTCCTTGTCGTTCTTAATGCATGTCCCCAATGAGGTCAGGGTACAAAGAATTGGGTCTTGAGCTTGTTTCTCTTGAGGAAAAAATCTCTCGCATGCCCAAGTGACCTCTCATGGCAGGAGAAAAGAAAGATGACAGGACAAGAGATCCTTTCAGAATGTTTCTTGAGGAATCCCTCACGCAATAGAGGAATGAGATGATGGATAGTTTCTCGCAAATCCTTCGGCGACTACCAACATACGACACATCTTCCTCGAGCGAAGGTGCCTCCCCCTTCAAGGTACAAATAAACTATGATACTCCTATATTTGAAGGGAAGATAGACGCATATGTTGTAGACAAGTGGTTGAATCTACTAGAAGGGTATTTTTTTGTCCATAACTTTTCGAATAGAGAAAAGATTACTTTTGTGCTCCTCAAAGTCGTTCCCCATGTCAAATATTGGTGAGAAACTTTATGTGAGAAAAAGGAACCAGAGGAACCCTCATTATTTACAGTCAAGGTCACCTGGAAATACTTCAAGGATGTTGTTAAGGAACAATACTACCCTGTCGAAAGTTATGATGACTTGTATATAAAATGGATCACACTGTGGAAAGAAAGAGACCAAACAGTGCCTGAGTTCAAAAATATCTTCCATACCTTTTGCACTAAGATGGGTATTAAATATTCTGAGCGAAATATGGTGCTCAAGTATCACAGTGATCTACATCGCAACATCTAGACTGAAATGGAATTTATGTACATATCGTCCTTGGGCATGACCTATCGATATGCCGTCAAAATTGAGAAGAAGCTAAAACAAAAGATGCGATAATTTGGGCCTGGGAACCCCTAACATCAAAAACAAGGAAAGGGCGGACCCTACCCGTAGAACAAAGGACAGAGCAAAGATGGACCACATCCAAACAACCATTCCAAGCTGCAAGCAAAGAAGGACACCAAAAAGACAAAGAAAGATATTGGGAAGTGGTGCGACTTCCATAAGAACCCCTGACATAACACTATTGATTTCCTCTCAAATTAGTTGTTGGTGGTAGAAGTGAAATACTATGAATCAGATACGGGTTCCGACTCTGATTTAGAACCAGAAAGGAGTAGACAGATCATAGACGGAGAACCCAGTGCCACCGTTGCTACCGCTAAGCTCCAGCTCAGTGAACCACACAAGCCAGAGGAAGGAAAGCGCCTTTTCCATTCACATATGTTGGTGAAAGGCACCCCACTACACTTCATCGTTGATATTGGTAGCCAAAAGAACCTCATCTCAGTAGAGGTCATCAAGCGGCTAGCCTTGCCGACAATACCACACTCTCAACCCTACACCATTGGATGGCTCCGCCAAGGAAGCAATATCTGCGTTAGCCAATAGTGTCGACTATCGTACAACATCAAACCCTTCAAAGATGAGGTATTGTGTGATGTTGCTCCTCTCTAAGTTTGTAAAGTTCTTTAAGGACAACCTTATTTATGGAAACGCCATGTTGTATATGAGTCTAGGCCTTGAAGTGTTATTATTACTCTGAACAAGAAATTGTACAGGATACCCGAGGCAGTCCCACTTGGTGCTATTTCCTTGATCTCTACCAAGAAATGTAGGAAGGTCATCTCTCAAAACAGAAAGTTTATGTTCTTAGTGATTCTCTCTGAGAGTGAGCATAATATCATAGCCACATCTAGGGCCTCTGTGGCTAATCTCTCCACACAATAGAAGAAGGTGGATAAGGCCATGGAAGAATACTCATATATATTCTCCTCACCGACCGGGGTTCCTCAACATTGTCAACTCAAGAATCCCATCGATCTGACCCCCGACGCACCACTAACCAATGGGCCAGTTTACCACCGCTCTTTATTGGAAAATGAGGAGATCAAGAGGAAAATCCAAGAACTTCTCCACAAGGGACACATATGTCCCAACTCATTGCCTTGTGGGATCCAAATCGTGTTGGTGCAAAAGAAAGACGGGACCTAGCGACTTTGCATTGATTATCGAGCCTTGAATAAAATCATAGTCTGGAACCATTACCCGATTCCTCGAATCGACAACCTCCTTGATCAACTCATGGGGGCCAAATACTTCAGTAAGATTGATATGAAGTTTGGCTACCACTAGATCCCAATAGAATAGAAAAATGTATGGAAGACCTCCTTCAATTCAAAAGAAGGCCTTTCACCAACAACTTTAATGAGGATGTTGGACGATATCCATCGACCTTTCACTTTAAGCAGTGCTTGTGCTCATCCCTAGCACTTTCATTACTATACCTACAACAACCCTTTGAGATTGAGACAGATACTTCAAACTATGATGTGGGCACCATTATCACTCAACACGACCACCCCGTGGCCTATCATAGTGAGACATCCGATGCTATCCGTAAGTACCCTACTTACGATAAATAAATGTACTCCATTGTGCAAGCCTGGCATCAGTGGAGCCATTACATTCTTGGGAAGGAGACAATCATCCACACTGATCATAAGCCACAATAGTTCATGCAGACACAAGGCAACTTGTAGAATGACCACCATCAGAAGTGGTCCACTTACTTGCAACAGTTATACCTCAATATCCAGTATAAAACATGAAGTACCAATCGAGTCACTGACTACCTCAGACGACCTCCAGTCGCAACAATCACCATGGTGCTAGACTCTTGTGGCCATGAGACCTCTGGATTGCCCCACCTTTATGAGACAAACCCTGACTTCGCCACCACATACCAAATTTTGGGCGCAAACTCAGTTGTCGCTAATTTCCATCTTCAGGACGAGTTGTTGTGCCATCTAGGCCATCTCTGCGTTCCATCAAGCGAACGAGTGAATATGATCTGGGAATCCCACTACAGTTGGGTGGCATGACACTTCATCTTCGAAAATACATTAACAGTGCTGGAGAAACATTTCTAATGGCCAAAACTTTGACAGGATGTCAACAAGTATATCCGGTCATGCACTGCCTGCGTTATTTCCAAACCGACCACTAAGAAATAGGGCCTGTACACCCCTCTTCCTACACTTGACAGGCCATGGGAATTCATCTCAATGGACTACATGTCAGGGCTTCCATCTACCAAGAGGGGAAATGACTGTGTTTTTGTGTTTTTTGATCGCTTTTCCAAGATGGAGATTATGGTCGCCTGCAAGAAGAGCATCATAACAAAGGCCAATACCAAGATCTTCTTTGAATGAGTATGGGTACATTTTGGAATCCCACAAACCATTGTCTCAAATCAGGATAGTGGGTTCCTCAACACATTCTGGTTGAGCCTCTGGTCAGTGCTGGACACCAAGCTCATCAAATCCATTGCTTTCCACCCCTACACAGATGGTCAAACTAAAGTCGTCAATCAGATGATCGTGCATATCATGCGCATGTACAATTCCAAGCACCCTTGCACATGGGATGAGAGTCTTCCCTATGTTCAATATATTTACAACCGATCCCTACATAGTTCAACCGACCACATCCCCTTTCATGTGGGGTTGGGATTCCAACCATTGGGACCCATGGGTGTTGCACTTCCCCTTGTGGCCACTTCGATCGACTCGTCCATCGCTCCAACTGAAGCTGACAAAGCCACTCAGTTTATTGATCAGATCCAACACATCTACCAACAGGTTCAAGATATTTATAGAAGTCCAATGCCAAGTACAAGTAGTGCCATGATCAACATCGGGTGCCACATAAGTTTTAGGTGGGAGACAAAGTTTGGTTACACTTGTAGAAAGAACGCCTCACAAGGCCCCATTGGAAGCTTCGTCCACTCCATTATGGACCTTACACCATCACCAAGGTTGTGGGTGACAATTCTTTTGAGCTCAATGTTCCCCCCTTCCTTGGCCTCACCCAATATTCAAAGTGGCTTTCCTTCGACCATACTTCCCACCATTATTGGACACCTCGGAGATAATATAACAATTGAAACCGATAGAGCTCAACCTCAATTGCATGCAACATGCATCCATTGATCATATTTCGGACACACAGTTCAAGGGCACTCAACAACAAAGGATCTAGCTTTATCGATTTGTTAAAGCAGGGCAACTCTTGCACCAAGGCAAGTGGCTCACCCGGGGCCAAATTCAATAGAAATTTTCTCATATGATGGGGCAACTAAACACAATGGATACCATTACTTCCTAAGTGGGGAGTATTTATCCAAATGGATGTTAGTGGCCTCCCACCTATTCCAACCAGGTCATTTTGGCAGTTTTCCAGTTTGGCAGTTGTTTCCTAGTTTATGGGTCCCTTATTTCTGGGGCCATTTTGAGGCTCTAAAAAATGTTTAAGGGCTCTCCACTGTAAAAATATGGATGAATTCAAAGTATAATGGAAACATTTGTAGTCCTCGAATAGACCTTTCTAATGGGTTATCGTGCACCTAAAACAGAGATCGTATGCAAAAGTTACAACTCGGGGAAGGTTATGTACTAGCTTACCCCAACGGGGCCCACATGACTTTTGGTGCTTCATATCCTAGGGTTAGGTTTTTGGATGTCTAGGGTTTTTGAATTCATGTTTATTTTAAAAATTCCTTTATAGGCTCATTGTATTCATCTTCTTGCGAATGAGCGCAGTCGTCACATCTCTTCTCAGAGATAAGCTACCACCATTCCAACAAGCTTGTTTTCCGCTGCATTTTACAGTTTCATCTTATTTCCTTATTGAATAGAAACCAATTTTATTGTATCTCTGTTATTATGTGTTAAGTATCTTTTAATAATCTGTATTCATTTGGTTCTACTCATAAAATCTAGATCAGGGTAGTTCCAAGAGGAGGGGATAGGGGGAAGGGAGCTAGGTTGGGGGGTAGTACTGAGTGGAGTGTTGTGTAAGTTTAGCTTCCAGGAAGAGAGGATAAGAGTTTCATGAGGGTCATAAGAGAGGTCTTCCTGGGTCCAAAGTTGGGCACGGATTGTTTCTTGTATATTTCCAAAAATCTTTGACAAGATTCTAGAAGGGGTATAAGTTTGGGAGTGGAGGATACACCTGTTTCGTTCTTTCCATATATGCCAAACAATGAATCCTGGTAGAAGCTGCCAAATCCTATTTAAAATGAGGTTTTTGTAAGCCTTTGTTCTCCATTTCTCGATGGTGTTTATAATGTTGTTCCTTGCTATGTTGGTTTTCCTCATAATCCTAGAGGCATGATTCTACATCTCCCCACAGCTAGAGCATTGATTTAATATGTGTTCCATCGACTCTTCTTGTTGCTGGCAGAGATGACAAATCGAGGGCCCAATGAAGACTCATTTTTTGAGGTTGTCCCAGGTAAGGATTCGATTTTGTACCATGAGCCAGAGGAAATTAGAGACTTTCGGCCATAATTTAGATCTCTAGATAATGTGCCAGATGTGCTATTTTGGGTGGACGTGGAAATTCTCTTGAAGGAAGTAGGCCTTTTTTATTATGAAAGTACCTAAAGGGGAATCCCCCCAACGTAGAATATCCAGTCCACCCCTAATACAATTTTTCCTTTGGGAAAAAATTGTATGCCACAGTTGTAAGTCACATTTTGTTGGATTATTGAGGTCATGAGGAAGATTTTTCCAGCTCCTCCAAGGGGGATGATGTGAAACATTAACCATAAGTCTGTAACCTTGAGGGGATCCAACTTTTAAGGTCGAGTTTAGTGTTAGTGTTAGTGTGGGTAGCTTCATTAATGTCATAGGTAAATAGTTATATTTTTTTCCCCTATATATATATGCATCTTTTTTTAGCATAAGAGTTTTTAGTAAACTTTGGTTGGGAGTTTAAGTTTATACATGATACAAATTGATCAACTAGTGAGTATTAGCATACATGTTTTCAATTAAAATACTTATAGTGAATAGTTAGCAAACATATTTTCAATTAATATCTTAAATGTTTGATAGTTCGTTATTTTGAACATTATTATTATAATATATTAATAATAATTTAAAGTTAAAATCCACTTTTATTATTCCCTCCTTTCAAAATTTGAATATTGAACTATATAAAGTAAATATAGATCTATGTTAACTTGTAATGTCTATAGTAATTAAAAAAGATACAAATCTATAAGTTAGTTTACATCTAAAAATTAATATCTAACATTGTTTTAACTTTAATTTTAACAATGTTTATAACTTTAAATAATTTTTTTAATTGGACATGTTTTTGTTTTTAATTTCTTAATTTAATTTTTATTTTTTTAAAATATCTTAGTAATGTTAGATTTCTTATTTTTTTTAATTTGGACATTTTTTTTTTTAATTTCTTAATTTAATTTTTATTTTTTAAAAATATCTTAGTAATGCTAGATTTCTTATATTTTATCTATAAGGGTTAGACATATATCTTATACATCTTTCCTATATTAAGTTATAAATTTAAGTTATAAATTATAATTAACTTTCTTAATACAATAAGTTTAAACTAAAAACATCTATAATTAACTTTCTTAATACAATAAGTTTAAACTAAAAACATCTTTATTCTATAATATAGTTTAAGGATATTTTCAATAAAAAAATGAACTTATAACCTTTACCTCTCGAAAGTTAAAACCTGACTCCATATTGTTATATGGTTGTCTAGCGAATACAATTAAAAAACAATATAAAAATAATTCTCACAACATGTTTTCATAAAAATTTCAACCAAAATTTATGGACGATAAATTAAATTGAAAACAAGATTTATAATTAGTTAAATGTTTTGATGGCAATCCTTTGTGCTCTATTTGGGCCATGCCCTTTATCTTACCTTCGACCTTCCCATTTCACGCCTTTGTATACACATTACAAAATATAATTGTTGGGATATCGATAGGGGTGAATTAGTATTAGTACTTTTATCACTTTTAATCACAGTATATAAATTTCAACTTAATTAACAATATATTATCAATTTATCAATCCACAATATATTATCATTGAACACATAAATATAAGCATCACATCAAATACTTAATACATTAGAATTTATTTGGAAATTTAAATGGGAGAAAACTGCAGAATGTTATCTTATATATCAAAGATTACATTTATTTGAAGCATCAACTTCCCAATTCTCCAGCTACAATTGGAAGGAGACTACGACCCCTTATTTATAGGCTCCAACCTAAAGGAAGCTACAACTCCCTGAATTCCTTTTTTCCAACCATAAGGAGATTATAACCCCATGATTCTTAGGCTCCAACTTGAAGGAAGCTCCAACTCCCTATGTTCTCTAGGACCATCCAGAAGGAGGCTACAACCCCCTTTCCTTGCCTCATCCTACTGCCTTGGAATATAAGTGTAGACCAACTGTCACTACCAATGTCACTGCTACTGTTATTGTCACTGCCTCTGTCCCTGTCACTATCTCTTTCACTTCCATTGTCACTATCATTGTCACTGCCTGTGTCACATCAAACTGTAACCTTTCAACCTGTCACTGTCACTATACCATCAACTTGTAACTATCACTGTATCATAAACCTGCTATATCAAAACTTGTACCATACCATGCATCAATTATGTACCAAAAAATGGAGTATAAAATGCATCAATCATGTACCATAAGATATGCCAACTATAGATACCATAACATCATATAACATGTACTAGAAAATCAACCACATATAAAAGAAATACCATATACCAATCATGTATAGATTTGTACCATATCATCAATGAAGTGCCTCAAAGAACCCAAACATATGCCTCATCCATATACCACCATACACCAAGTGTATACCTCAACCATATATCCACATATCAAAGTTGAACCATAACAATCATACCATAGCTAGATACAAGAATATACCTTTATCGACCATGTAGCCAAGATGTACCTCAATCATGTGCAAAACCGAACACACCTCAAGCATGTATCATACCATATCCATGTATAACCATCACAACAAGTACATAAGCATACCAAAATCTCTATAGCTGCCTTGATGCACAATAGATCTGACATGTAATCTCACTTTTGACTTTTGGGACCTGGTATCAGCATAACCCCCAAAATTGTCTTGTCCTCGTGGGACTAAAACATCATGTCACACGAGGCCTCGCATGACGATCCCTAAGTAACCCATGGGGTTTCCTCGCAAGACACTAGTGGTATGACCTGTGGGGGCCTACCAAACTAGGGTTTCCTCAACAAACTTCTCTCTCCTTTGAAACCCTGAAACTCCTGCACTCCTTTCTTTTCGCTACCTCGGATATCTCCATTGTTAACTTGACAAATAAATCACTAGTTCACTAGAAGATGTTCAATAGAATGAGTTAGTGAATGTACTTGTGAATGACTCCTCGAGGTGTATTTATACTTTTTTCTAAGTAACATCTCTCCTTAAGCTTATGGGATTCTATACTTTATTGTTACAACTACTTTACCCTTTCATTAAAGATTTGTAACCAACTGGGGGCTTCTTGACCATTCTTCGGGTCTTCTAACTTCACAAGGCCATAACTCATCAACCATGAGGAACTACGTGGCATACCACCTATCACCGGAAACAACACGACGAGGACTATCCATTCATGAGTGAGTTTTATGCATTTACACCATCCTTCATGACCATATTCCTCAACCAACTTCGGGTCCCATAACTATATCTTTGGAGCTACCAAACTTTAGTACCTGACTTCTCCAAAACTTTAGTACCTGACTTCTCCAAAAGTTAACATCAGTGAAAATCAATCTTTCAATAATAATGACTTATTTTCTCACATAATGTAAATTTACAATTATTTCCAACCGTGTGCATTATGAAAACTAAAATATTTCAATGGAATGCTAAGAAAAGTCTTTCACATGACAGGATTCATTCAGATCACAACACACTTCAATGCTTTAACTTTGGAAAATAAGTTAAAAGTAGATATTATAAACTTTATTATTAGTTTGATATATTTTGATAATCCTATAATTATAGAAAGGTAGGTAGTTTTTATGAAAGAGGTGATATGTTAATTGTTTTTATTTTTTGATCCCATTATCCATGTACATTAAACTCTTTAAATGGAAAATCTATACTTTTATTTTATGTAATAAATTGTATATAAAATTTATAATATTTGAAATTTCATATTTTATAAATTTTAAATTTTTATTAAATGTTTAATTAATATGTTATATAGATTTTATAAATTTCAAATTTTTATTAAATGTTTAATTAATATGTAACTGTAATTAATTATTTAAAAAAATTACATTTAAGATAAAATTATTATGTAATTGTATTTAATGATTTAAAATTGTCAAATTTAAAATAAAATTATTAATATTCGTTTAAGGGTTTAATGGTTGAGAACTTGTGTTTCCTCTTAAGAGGTCACAAGTTCAAATCTAGAGGCGGTAGGGTGTGTATACCTACATAGATGTTAAAGGGGGGGTAGGGTATGTATACGTCTGTAGATGTTAAAGGGGACTAGGGTATGTATACCTAATTTTATTGTCTACAAATATGTCCGTACACGTAATGATGCCCCTCTTGATTGACATTAAACTCGTGACCATCATTTCTGTACAAATGAGCATAAAATACATAGATAATCTATTAGTTATTCATAGACCATAAAAAAAAAACAATTATTATCTTTAAGCAACATAACTACTTGAATTCATTTTGACATTTTCTTTCTTTCATGTGTAAGATAGGCTAATTATTATTAGTGTAAATCCATCTTAACTTTGGATCTATCATGTGTTTTGAGAGATCAAATCCCTCGAGGCAAAAACCTTTTTTAGATTGACAAAAGTTGAGGAAAAGCTTCAACATCGAAGGATTTGATCTCTCTAGATGCATGATAGATGCATGAGTAACTTTAAACTTGATGTTGGATTGAGACTTGCATAAGAACTCAAATTTTCCCTCAGCATTTTAACCGCCTGTAAGATAGCGATTTGACTTTCTCCACCGCCTAGGCATCCATAGCCTTAACTATCCAATAAACTTATGCCAACTTGAAATAATTTCTTTCCCAAGTTCTAAAATACTATGGCTTCTTCTGATATGTTATGTCGTTGGATTCTAACACCTTATATTCTTAATATTGTTAAAATCATTAATTTATAAATGAGAGCATATATAGCACTCCTATTTTGTCTTAGCAATATTTTTAGGTTTTGCTACATCTACGCTACAAAGTATAATGCTTAAGAATCTATTCAATTAATAAAATTAATAAATATTATTAATGCTTTTATTTTTGTGAGAGCCAAGTAATAAGGTTTTAAATTTTTATCCATCCATATTAGTAAAATTTTAATTGATTATTCCTCGGATGGGGTGCCACGTCGCAGAGCCGAGCCATGCGGGACAACGTCGGGATGCACCATTACTACAATCACTGGCGACCATCCCCTCAACAATTAACCGAGCATGAATCCGTGCAACATTATCCAGGAGATGAGGCCCTTTGCGCAAGTGACCGGTACAGCGCACCAGAACACTCGGAAGCTAGCCTTAATGATCATGGCAGTCACCGTCGTCCTCCTCCTTATCACCCGCATCGACAGCATTGAGCGACATTCGCTTACTGCAGAGTCGAATGCAGAGCTGAATTTCACGGAGCCGAATTTCGTAGATCCACTGGAGCTTTGGAGCAGAGCCATCCACCCGTAGGGAACCTTGGACATCTCCAGGTTCTTCATTATGCCCAGAGCACGAGGAAAGCCACGTAGGGGCGCAGCTTGGTACACAGCCGAATCTCACCGACAGAGGCAGAAGAAATTCGAGCAGGCGTTGGCCATGGCGTCCTCGCAAAGACACAGGAAACCTCGAATGCCTCCAATGGCATACGTGGAAGAGATCACCCTGGACGAGGCCATGCAAAGCTATCCGAAGCTCCCTCTGTTCATAGTCTCGGACAATTGGAATTCTCCCACTGATTTTGGCACTGATGACAAGATTTCGCCTTCGGGCAAACCGCTTGGCTCCAGTGCAACTCGCATGGCAGAGGAATTCACCACCTGCTATGTTGAAGAAGAGACCCCGTCCTGCGCAAAAGGAAGAAACGACTCACCCACTGGTGCACCTATGGAGGAGGCGACTCAGCTATTCAACCGGTCGACACATCAAGACAGCGAAGCACATGCAAGCGAAGGAGCAACGGGGCCAATTCCCTTAGCCTCTGCTGATGGCAATTGGTAGGACCAACATCCTTTCACCAATCCGGGATACCTAGCTCTAATCTTTGATATGCGAACCCTGTTGGACGATCAGATCTTTCGCATCGCTCGAATCGACCATCAACTTGACATGATGTTCGTTGCTCACTCCAGGACTCTCCCGAAAAGGCAATGCCCTATGTGTGTGCACGCTTATGCGTTTCCAGCAGGATGGCGAAGGCACGGGGACGAGGACGAGCCGACTGGATAAGAGGTTCAATGATGTTCTTAGTTAGCAATCTTTTTTTGTTTCCGAACCAGGTTTTCGCCCAGTTAGATCTTAGTTATGTTGTAACTTGGTTTTCAGTACATAGACTGAACTTAATGGCTAGGCGTCCTGGTTTCCTTCGGGCAGGAATGCACTTTGATAGTTTTGTTTGCTTGGAAACAAATGGCATAGAATGCCCAGCTGTCTCAGTTTCCTGCTTAGGCGAGACAGTTGGCATCGTAAACAGACTATGTAACTCGACAATGATAATATAACAGGTTCTTCCCTTTTTACTTAAAAATTAAAATTTATAAAATAAAATTTTAATTCATTATATTAGATATATGAGATAACATTTAAAAAAAAATTAAATCAACTTAAATTTATCATGTATAAAAAAAATAGATTAATAATAAAAAAATATTAAAGTATAAATTGTTTTATTATTTTATTATATGTTATATATTAATTTCTACATATTAAATAATAAAAAATTCTTTTAAATAATTAATAAATAAATTGAAATTGAAAATAAAAATAATTAAAAAAAAAAATTATATCACATTTATTATTATTAGCATGGATGACATATTAATTTCACTTAATGAGAATGACCGAAAAGTCAACAGCATGCGTTGTAGACCTGTTTTGTCGAGCTGTAGGGCACGAAGTCATCACCTCGGCTCCTCCTCCAAACTCCTATTCCTATTAAATTTATTATTTTCTAAATTTGATGTTTAATACCCTCCACTAAGAAAGTTTCCACGTGGGTGGCTTTATGGCTAACTCTGTAGTCCATTTATACGATTCACTCGAGGATGTCTGCTTTACGAATTATTTTGTTCGAAGATAATTATTGTTTTGACGAAGTTGTTGAGATGTCCAATTCGGATATAAGAAGCGACTAATAGGGGGGAAATTGAACTTGACTACGACTTTAATATAGAGTATTCATTCTCTATTCTTTCGCCCATCCTGCCCTGCCTCTTTCACTCGTCGCTGACTCATTTTCTAGAAATGCTTCTCAAGATTCATCCACACGACCCACTTTGTCAAGATAAACTATCATCATTAAATTTCCAAGATTTCTTATCTCATTACCTAATTTTAGCAATACAATGTGCGTTCCTCCAACTTCAACAATAGGATCTTTAAAATTGGTGTAAAAAATTGCTCTTCACCTTCATATAGCATGGATGGAATATACAACTTTAAGAAATCTATGTTGACCAATTGTTAGGTACCGGATATATTATAATAGCAGAAAAACATAAATACTACAGAGAATAACAATGGGCCAAAAATATATAAGGAAACACAACACCAAAATAATACATTTATTGATAGGAAACAATGTTCACTTGTCTCTTCGAGAGGGTAACCTCCAACAACAACTCTCTATTACAATAATTTTCAAGAAAAAACTTATCATGCCCTCGACTCCTATTTATACTAAATCTATCTATCACAAGAACAATCTAAAGGAAGATCTTCTAGAAACGGAAACTTCTATTAGGTACTCTTACATTTGACTTATTCTTCCTTATTACTAGGCCTTATTAATATTGGCCTTTATTACATGGAAAATATATTATTCTACCTATGTGAGGGGTTAGGGAGGTTAGGTCCCTGACATGCCCTCCCCCTTAAAAACAACCTTGCCCTCACGGCTTGAGATGAAAAAATTGTTGCAGAATGGTACCTGGCTACCAGGTGGCATTTGTTGGAGTTGTATCTTTCCACTGTACTAGCACTTCCTTGATGGTGTGGTGATGGAGATGACGCTCACACTGGTTCAAGACGGCTTGTGGCTGCAACCAGATGGAGCCTTCTTCATCCAACTCAGGGAGACTAGTTTGAGTTTGACACTTAGTTCCAATCACCTTTTTTAAGCATGAGACATGAAAAACATGATGGAGCTTAGAATGATTGGGCAAAGCTAACTGGTAGGCAACTGGTCCCATGCGCTTGAGAACGATATAAGGACCATAAAAGTTAGGCGCAAGTTTCTAACAATGT
Source organism: Picea mariana (assembly GCA_032191745.1). Lineage (NCBI taxonomy): Eukaryota > Viridiplantae > Streptophyta > Pinopsida > Pinales > Pinaceae > Picea > Picea mariana. The sequence continues at coordinate 102,809 of JASDQU010588062.1, read as the reverse complement.
TCAACATTGAGTGAAATTTGATTATAAGGTTGCAGTCGAAGAAACACCTGATCCCCTTCAACAAATTGACATTCAGAACGACCTTGATCTGCTTGTTGCTTCATGCGATTCTGAGCCATTACCAAATTCTCTTTGAGGGTACGGAGAATATCCTCTCAAAGAAAATCCAAAGGCACATTTAGATTTCTTGCGAAAAAGTTGGTGCTGAGAGAGTAGACTAAGAACTTGATCCACATGGGTACGGTGTTTTGTCCAGGTTTTACTATAGATGAGAACACCATCAAAGAAAACTAGGACAAAATGATGGAGAAAAGGATGGAAAACATGATTCATAAGACTTTGGAAAGTGGAGGGAGCATTACATAGGCCAAAGGGCATGACCAAGAACTCATAGTGACCCTCATGAGTTCAAAATGCAGTCTTAGGAATGTCTTCCTCTTGCATATGTATTTGGTAGTAGCTAGAACGAAGATCAAGTTTAGTAAAGTACCGAGCACCACTCAATTCATCCAAGAGATCATCAATGACAGGAATGGGAAATTTGTCTTTGATGGTGAGTTTGTTGAGGGCTACAAAGTCTAGACACATGCACCAAGTACCTTCTTTCTTGAGTACCATGACCACAGGAGAAAAATAAGGGCCGATACTACGACGAATAACACCTGCAGTGAGCAATTCTTGAACAATTTTATCGATTTCGTTTTTTAGGGAAAAGGGATGACGATAAGGACGAACATTGGGAGGAAGATTGCCCATGACAAGAGAAATGGAATAATCATGAACACCATAGGAAGGATGAAGTCCCTGGGGCTGGTAAAAATAACTTGGTGTTTGGATATGATAGATTGGAGGTTAGGATGCATCGAGAGTGTCTCAATTGCTTGAATAGAATGGATTTGGGCAATAATTATTGAATGACATTTTTTTAGGAGCTTTTCCATTCGATGGGAACTGATGATCTTAGGGGAGCCCGTTGTGATGCCTTGGAACTTATATTGTTGGCCTGCCTATTGGAATTGCATGGTTAGTTCGTTAAAATCCATGAGGATGGGACCAAGGGTGCATAACCATTCCACACCGAGCATAATATCACAACCACCCATGTCGATAGAAAACATATGATATTTCAGGTTGTACTGCCCAATTTGAAGACACATTTTCAAAACACCCCCCACATTTCATGGAACCTCCATTGGCAATCATGATTTGAAATTTGTTGACTGCATGGATATAGCAATTGGTTTCTTGAGAAATTCGACGATGAATAAAATTATGAGTGCTTCCACTGCCAATTAAGATGATGACCTTCCGATGCTTAATGTAGCCAATTATCCTAAGGGTTTGGGGAGCAGAGAAGCTAGTGAGAGAATTCAGTGAAATGACCGGTTTTACTTCTGAGGGGTCAGAGGACAGAGTAATATCAGTTGGCTCGGGTAACTCTGCCACATGGGTCTCGACCTCTTCTTCATCAATATCCTGAGAGATGGCCATAAACAACTTTTTTTCCTTACACTTATGCCCCAGAAAATATTTGTCATCAGAATTATAACAAATTCCCTTGAGTTGGCGTTCCACCATTTCATCCCTAGTTAATTTATGTATCTTGAGAGGAGTGGGAGGAGGGGCAGGGTTGTTAGGTCAAGTGCGAGGAATAAAGGAAGGTTTTTGGTTCTAGGTAGAGACAATTTGTTTTGCTTCCTTGGCATGTTGAGTAGCTTCCAACCAAGTTTGAGGGTGAGCCATGAGGACTTGGGCATGAGTTTAATCTTTGAGGCCATTGATAAAAAATTCCTGGAAGAAGGCATCGGACATGCCCTCCATTCTAAAAGACAAATGTTCAAAGTTAGAGATAAAGTATTCCAATGTGCTAGATTGTTTCAGCTTGGTCAAACGACCAAGATTGTGGGCGTCAATGTCAAAGTGTTCATATAGCTCTCCAACAAAATGTGTCCAAGAAACATATCCTTGGCGTGTCTTTCTACGCCATTGCGACCATTTCCAATGTTCTGGATTGAAATAGAGGACACCATAACAAAGTTTTTCCAAATCATAAGTAATGCCATGTAATGAGAAACAATGTTCCATTTGAGTGACCCAACCTGTGGGATATGATCCATCAAACTTGTCCACCTCAACTCTGGGAATACTGGGTCACAAGGAAGGGAGTTGGAATGAAATGCCATATTATGGGAAGACTTCTCACCTTCAGAGTGTGAAGGTTTTTCAAGGGAAAGAGAGCCATGGGATTGTTTTAACCATTGGTTGAGGGAGGAGAATTCACCCTTAACATTGACCAAGTTGCCCGTAACTTTGGCCTCGAAGGTTTTCAAGTGGGTATTGGAGGAAGCAAGTTCAGAGGTCATTTGTTGGATGTACGCCTTGTTCTATTTGGATTCATCTTGCAAGTGAAGGAACTCTTGGTTGTGAGTGGTGGCATAGGGGAATGAGGGGTACTGAGGAGGGGGAGTGGGTCAACGAGAAAAAAAAATTGAAAAATGATATATATGACCATGTTCAGGGTGAAAAGAGGAAGGAAATGGGATATGTGTCAAATAAGGGTGTAGGGAAGGGGTCAAGTCCACAAGAAAAAAAAAAGGTTGTAAACGATAGGTACCACTATGATCAGGACGAAGAGAAGAATACAGTGGGATACGTCTCAAATAATGGGGCGGGCTAGACCCATACCTTTTTCTTTTACTCCTATGGAGTTATACTCTTATTTGAATAATACTACAGTGGTGAAATGTTCAAATTCTTAAGAGAAAAAATGTGTAGTAATTTTGCAACCCGAATGTAGGAGATAAGGTCGCACGACAATAGATATTGTATGTTACTTTTCTATTGTGCTTCCGTCCCAAGGGTTAGGGTGTTTAGGGTTCCTATGGACAAGGGTTTTCCTTGTGCTATAGCTCTCTGATATACGTCCAGAGTTGAACAATAACACCTGGCCCAATATCTCAGGGCAACAACTAAGAAGGCTAGACCATACCCTTATTCGTACTACCCGATTACCTAGGTACTAGAGAGTATCTTCTCGAGTGTTGTTCTCAGTGGAACTATAGCAGTCAAGCGACTAATTGGTTTATCTATGTAGGGCTTCAGGATATCTAGGCCAATACATATACAAGTGTTGTATGATGCACTGCCATTCGAAGGGATACCAACAAGGGTTACAAGGGTGGCCAACAATGTGTGCTTAAGTACCACTTGTAGTTCCTATGTGTATGCTTCCCTGACCACAGATTTATGCGTTGAATGATAGATCACTGTAGCTTTAAGATGCCAGCATATGTCTCTACCCTTATAAAAATAACCCACAATTTTCTGCCAAGGAAAGTTCTCTAATATCACTTGTTAGGTACTAGATCTATTATAATAGTAGAAAAATAGAAATACTACAGAGAATAACAATGGAACAACAAGATATAAGGAACCACAACATGGAAATAATACCTTTATTGATAGGAAACAATGTCCACTTGCCTCTTTGAGGGGGAAACCTCCAATAGAGTAGCACTCTATTACAATATTCCTCAAGACAAAACTTCTAATGGCCTTGACTCGTATTTATACTAAATCTATTTATCACAAGAAAAATCTAGAGGAAGATCTTCTAGAAGAGGAAGCTTCTATTAGGTCTTCTTACATTTGACTTATTCTTCCTTATTACTAGGCCTTATTAATATTGGCCTTTATTACATGGAAAATGTATTATTCTACCTACATGAGGGGTTAGGGAGGTTAGGTCCCTAACACCAATTGAAAAATTCCCTTACTCTTGGAAAATGTTATAAAATGCACAATGAATGTAGTAAAGTATGTGATGGATAGCACATGGGTGTGTGCACAAAGTTGGTGGACAAAAAAGTAGCAAGTGGGTCAACAGGAACGTGTAATTGCAGGAACACATGCATGTTCCTAAGAATGCACACGCATTCCTAATGTTAGAGGTTTAGAAAAACCCGAACCTCCACTCAACGTGTCACATAGGCACGTTAACAAGAACACATGCACATTCTTATGAACGTGTGCACGCTCTTAAGAAAACACACACATTCTTGTTGTGCCATTTTTTAAGGGATCACGGGCAAGATTTGTGGCCATTTGCACAAATCATGTCTCGTGTTTTCCTTTCATTGAGATAGAGAGGAGTAGAGCAACGAGAAAATAATCAAGAGATCTTGCCACCGTGTCCAACTCAAGCTAGGCATGCTTGAATTTTCCTCCCTTCCTAAAAGAATCTAAAGTATAAAAACATCTAATCTTCTAGACAAATCTCATCTAGAAAATTCATAGAGAGTCACCTCTTTCATTGCCTAACATTTCATTGTCACGAGAAAAAGAGAAGTGGAGGGGGTCATTTTTCATCTATTCCTCCTTTAATACCAACCTCCAACATGCCCAACATACTTGGTAGCTTAAAATACTCACGTTGGGAAGTTTTATGCCCATTTCAATTAAATTTTTTCTTATAAACCCATTTGGAACCTATAACATTTATTCATTTAGGACATGACACAAGTTCCCATGTTTGGTTCTTCATCATTGCATCATATTCTACATTCATGGGTTGTTTCTAATATTTCTTTCCTCTAGTTTTCTCAAATGAAATTGTTGTTTGTAATACCTTTGTCATAAGTGCACTTCCATATCGTATATTTCTTGCTCAAAAATTTTGCTAATACTCTTCATTTTTTGTCTAGTAAGAGAACATCATTTTGTTGTATGCCTCACTCAACTTTTTTAATTTCTTAAAATATGGATTTGTATGTTTATTGTAATTTTCTATTTTAATAAAAAATATCGACCTAATTTATATGTCATGCCTTATTAAATTGTAACAAATATTATTAATATGGAACCTAGTGACAATGAAAACCATACACAAGTAGACCAAAGCCCAAAAAACCCCAACCCACCATAGCCACCAAACATAAACAGAGAGATTGATGAGGGGTTGGCCACATTGAGGTCTCTTGTCCATGAATTAAGGGGCACCTAGCAGATTGTCCTTGGCCACTTCATTGGACAAAATTGTATCATCCATTGCAAGTGCCCAAGGGAAATTAACTACTATTTCTTAATACAGTTCTAAAATGTTCGCGTTTTATAGGATTGGACTGGATAGAAACCAAGTTAGAGACTTTGGTATTTCAAAACAAGAGTTGATGTCTCTTTTTATTGATCCTCGATCTAGACAACAACCACCTGTCACCAAGAAACACGTTTTTATTTACTAGCGCATCCACCCACAATTTATTCAAAACTTGATGGATAGGTGGTTTATAGTGTTTGATAAACCTCACTGCAATAAGAGGGAGGTGCCTTTATTTTTTTTTTAGAAAATTATGAGTGGAATTTATTTTGTATCACTATGTGAACTACTTTGACATTGGTGATTTCCAAGGGGTGTTTCTAGGGTCTGCACAAGACCCAGAGCATGCTAGGAATGATCCCATGTTAGGTCATGCCCCCCTTTAGCGAAGGACTAACCCCCCTACCCAACATCCTCTTGTTTCAGAGGGATTGTATTAGGAACGAGGAGCTCTATCATCATTGAATTGAAGTTTAGTGCAAAATGGTATTTTGTTTTTCACTATCATGAGAGAAGGTATCCATCGATGACAATGACAGAGGGGTTGGAACTTCAATGCCTAGATTAGAGGGAAATGACGAGAAGGCACATGGATAAAGTAGTTGTTCATGTGATCCTCACAGATGCTCGAGTTGCAGGAAGACTTGCTATGGGCCTATGGAGGCCAATGGATATGAGAGCTTCATGGAATAGGTTAGTATCTTAACCATGTCTATGTTCTTCATCGTTATATATTTATATAGTATTCTGTGTATTTATTTCAATATTTTATTGTATGTTTTTTTGCAGTTTCTACACATGTATAAAAAACCCTCTACGTTGATAGATGCATCAATGTCTGTCTCCATCACTAAAGCAACAGTAGAGTCATCTTTCTCATTCAATGTACCCCATACACAAGTATGTGTCACATTTGATAAATTCACCATATTGATTTCTTTATTTTTTTGCATCCTCAAATTTATATTTTTCTTGTGTTTTTATAGGTTGTGGGATCGGGAAGTGCCGAGAAATGTACACCTGGGATGGACAATTCACCTGCTTCACAGGTATCATGTGTTGAGTTAAATATCATTTAAATCTCAAATTTGTTGTATTTATGTTGTGAATTTTACTATTTGGTACCAATAACAATATTATTAATATTTATGCAGGTTGTTGATATTTTCACTAGTTACAATAATATTTCATCCCTTGGGAAGTCAACCATGACATTTTGGTTACCTATTTCAGGCCAATCCATATTCCATCACTTGTACAGCCCGTGGGGTTTCATCACCGCCCACCCCCACCATATTTCTTATTCTATGCATCCTTAGCGGATGCAATCGCAGGCCACCCATCTGCACCACCACTTTCATCGCATCCATCCACAGTGGATGCACCCGTATGCCACCTACCCCCACCACCATTTCCATCTGCTCCATCTATCGAGGCTACCACAATAGATGTTTCCTTGGAGTGGGTTGTATAACTAAGCGCTCCACCTTCCAGTGACTCTCAATCGAAGCCCAATATATTGACGGTGAGAGAATCTGTTGATGATTAATTTTTATGTATAATGAATGGAATTGATTTTATGCATATTTGTTTAAATTTCATGATTTGATCCTTGTAATTGACACACAGTGGCATCACTAAGAGATTAGGTTCATGGAGGAGGGTAACAACCTCACAATTTTCAATGCGATCTACGGTGAGTTGTCTTATGTTGAATTACAAAGTATCATTTTGTAAGTCTTTTAATTCATTTGGGAATAAACAATATAACAATTTTTTTTCTAATTTGTATAGTCTCGAGAGCGACGAACCACACCCAGGAACAAAACCACTTGAGGTGATTCTTTGAGAAAGAGAAGAAAGATTGATTTCTAGGATGCTTCTGAGGGTGGCAAGGGTGGTAGTATTTAATGGGTGACCAATGACTTTCATTTTGTATCTATGCCACCACATGGTTGTTTTTTATTTTAGGGCACTTGTTTTTGTTTTGTATATTGGGCACGATGTGCCATTTTGTAAAAAAATTACAATTTAGACGATGTTGAATACACACACACACACATTTCATGGCACGTTTTTTTATGAATCTCATTGTTTGTTCATTTTATGTTGATGAATGTATGAATTTCAAAGTGTGTGAATTTTATGTGTATGAATGTATGGATTTATTTAATTTTATTAATTACTTTTTAAAGTGTTAAGGAAGTCTATGTAAGTGCTAAGTGCTAAATCCATACACAATTAATGGTTCTCAAGGACCTAAATTTGACAAAAGACTGAAGTCCCATCCTAGTTAACTTTTAAGACTCCAAGAACTAATAATAATAATAATGTAGGCTAGCATAATCACAATAGAAATAAAAGAGTTGAAACCTCACATTACTCTATCCAAAATGAAGCATGGTTCATTATAACATAAATCACAACATATTACAAGGGTTTCTTAATACAAAATCAACACATAAAATATGAGTGCACAATAAAGCCTCACATCAAATGAAAATATACCTCAAATTCTCCATTAAGCTTGCCAAAATTTTCTACATTGTAGCTCAAGAGGAGAGCTCCTAAATACCCAAATTCTCCACCCTTTACTATAGAGAGAGAGAGCTCTTCTTTATAGAGCAAGTCTCTTCTCTTATACAATAAAATATTATTTTTTGCTAACTAACTCCATGACAAGTCAAATAAATATTATAATAATGGACTAGTTAGATATCTACTCAATCCATGGTTGACCATGTTACAACATGTGGACATTAGCCTCTCTAAAGATTTTTTCCCTCATCCCAAAACAATAGTATTATGCACCAAATAATGCTCATGAAGCAGAAAAACCACAAAAAAATAGGCATCAAACCATTTCAAATGCCAAGTGTCCACATGGAATGTTCCCTCCAAGAATGCGCATGATTGCAACCAATCCACATGTGTGAATTCCAAGGTAGCCAACTCCATGGATGAATATGCAAGATGCCAAGTGGATGGAGCATCCACAACAAAGTATGTGATCCATTCCTAGACTTTCCTTGCCTTGCCTTTTCTTCCTTTGATTTCCTAGCCTTGCCTTGCATTCCCTTACCTTGCCTTGGATTTCCTAGTTTTGTCTTGCCTTGAATTTCCTTTCCATTCCATGCCATGCCATGCCTTGCCTTGACTTTCCATGTCATGCCTTGCCTTTCCATGCCATGTCTTTCCTTTCCTTTCCTTGAATTTCCATTCCATACCTTTCCTTTCCATGCCTTAACTTGCCTTGCCATGCCTTGCATTTCCTTGCATTTCCTTACCATACCTAGACCTATACCTATACCTAGACCTTGCCTTGCCATTCCTTTCCATGCCTTGCACAACTTTGTTATGTATAGCCTTTCCTTTCCTTGAAATTCCCTGCTTTTCCTTGACTTTCCATGCCTTTCCTTGCCTTTCCATGTCTAGCCTTTCCTTGCCTTGAATTTATATGCCATGCATTACCTTTTCATGCCATGTTTTTCCTTGCCATTCCAATGATTTACCTTTCCATGCCATGCCTTGTGTTCCATTTCATTGTCTTGCATTAAATTTCCTCACATAAACATTCCTTGCCATTCCATGCCTTTCCTTGTCATGCCATGCCATACCATGTCTTACATTTCCTTTCCTTTCCATGTCATTCCATGCCATTCCTTGAATTTCCATGCCATGCCTTGTTATGCCATGCCACGCCATTCCTTTCTTTTCCATGCCATGCATTTTCTTTCCTTTCCATGTCACGCCTTTACTTTCCATGCCATGTCATGCCTTGCCTTGTATTTCCATGCCATTCCTTGCCTTCCCATGTCATTTCATGCCATTCCATGCCTTTCCTTTCCATGCCATGCCATGCCTTGCCTTTCCTTTCCATTCCTTACCTTTCCTTTAGTTTCCATGTCATGCCATGACTTGCCATGCCTTGGCTTGCCTTTCCATGCCATGCCTTTCCATGTCATGCCTTTCCATGCCATGCCACGCCATGCTTTTCCTTGCCATGCCATGCTATCCCTTGGCCACCTCAACACTATAGTAATTTGGATATTGCATAGCTCATATCCATGCATATACATTACAAATTTTATATGAGAATCCTTATATGTATTAATGTTCAATTAATAAATCCGTGTTTATTTACACGATGCCTTGCATCTATTGTACATTCACAACACAATTTTGAACTAGTATCCACATACCCAAGTTCCACATTTGAATTTCCATGTTTAAAAAAATCACATAAATATCATCATCATAATTAACATATAACAATAAAAATAATATCCTGCAACACATAAATATGTCCAGACATATACATCTCAAATCTCTATATCATTATAACTAAACCCAACAAACACTAAGCAATGAATCACTAAGATAATTAAAAATCAAAGTTCTAACCTTCTAAGGAAAAAATATAGGTCATTACATTTACAAATCCCTGGAACACCACTATGATCTAAAATAGACTAATCCCTCCTTGCATATCTTTCCATGTAGCTTCCCATTTTAACCTATACAACAATAAATATATCTTTCCATAGCATTATGCAAGGAAAAATTAAAATCAAAATGTGGATTGCAGTGAAATAAGAATTACAAAAAAAAGAACCTTTCTCATCCCAAGAAATTTTTTTTTTTTTCTGGGGACATATGACTTAACCTTATATTAAAAATTTCATTTCCATCCAATGAAGTGTTTATGACATTTTGAGTCTAGGTGAAAACATTTTCATTCCTTTCCATGCCATGACTTTCCTTTCCTTGCCTTGCCATGCCATGCCTTTCATTTCCATGCCATGCCATGCCTTGTAGTGCCTTGCCTTGGTATGCCATGATGTGCCTTGCCTTGCCTTTCTATGTCATGTCATGCCTTTCCTTTCCTTTCCATGCCATGCCATGCCTTTCCTTTGCATGCCATACCTTTCCATGCCCCTTCCATTTCTTTTCCTTTCCATGCCATGCCTTGCCTTTCCTTTCCTTTCCATTTCATGCCTTTCCTTTCCATTCTATGACATGCCTTGCCTTTCCATGCCATGCCATGACATGAGTTGTACTTCCTTTCCTTGAATTCCATGCCATTCCTTTCCCTTCCATGCCATGCCATGCATTACCTTGCCTTTTCATGCCTGTCCTTTCCTTTCCATGCCATGCCATGCCTTTCCTTGCCATGCCATGCCATGAATTTCCTTGCCTTTCCATGCCATGCATTGCCTTTCCAAGCCATGCCTTGCCTTGACAAGCCATGCCTTTCCTTGCTCGCACAACTGCACTCCTCGGAGCACGTTCGCCTCCTTCATGACCTTCTTTCTTCTTGGCCCAAAGAGCATCAATGCTCTTCTATCTCCCAATCGGAAGATCTACACCCACAGTTGCTTCGCGCGACTTCCCCTTTGTTCACTTGTCAAGAAAATCGGAACTCGTAGCTTCGCGAGCTCACGGTCTATCTCTGGGCGCTTAAATCCCCGAGGCCTGATGCACCAGTCAATGCTGACTTCGTTCTTCCCTTATCGAAACTTCGCTCTATCGCTATCTCGCCACTCGTGACACCAAGCGCTCAGCTTTCCCAACTTCGATACACGAGATGCCGAAACATCGAACTCACGATCTTGCTCCCTTGCGACTTCGCTTCTCGCGAGATTAAATGACTCCTGCCTTGACTTTTGAGGTCCGAGACACTGATACTCGGAATATCACTACCTCACGACTTCGCTACTCGCGAGGCCAAATAAACTCCCTGTCGACTCCCGCTTCCCGAGACGCCGAACCTCCGATGGTTTATGCCACCTGTCTTCCACTATCTCCCATGGCCCACACTGCTTACGTAGCTATCGAAATATCGCCTCTCTCTATATCGCGACTTCCGTTGCGTAGATTTGGAGTCTCTCCTCACGAACTCCCAATATGCCTATCCTCGAGTAGAACCAATGCTCCTCGTGATCCTGATCGATGGCTCCTGTTCTCCCAAGATTCGAATCTTCTTCC
>JASDQU010588062.1:79000-89021 GCA_032191745.1 Picea mariana | reverse complement strand
TGCATCAGGAAGATAATCAGGCTCCACAACCAACACATGCTACCCACAATCACCTGACACAATGTTCTTGAAAATCGACCTCTTGTTCAGAATTTCACTATGCTTCATTGAGAAAAACCCTAGTTCCAGAGATCCTCCAACAAATGCATTTTCGGGAAATGAAATGAAAACAGATGGACCCCAATAGATGAAACCCAATGCCCTAGATCCAATGCAAACGATGTTTTTTCCATCCAAGTCCCATCTAGATTTTTATCGTGAGTTGCAACTTGCCTCCTCAAGCAATTCAGGGACATGTTGGGAAATTTTCTCAAGGGGCATAAAATCCAAATTGAACAGCATAACGATTTTTTTTAAGCTCCCTCACCTCTATTTGGTGAAGGCCCACGCCACCACACTACCCATAATTTCCTGGCACAATGTTCTTGAAAATGTTAGAAAACCAGGACCGTGGAGCAATAAAATAAAACAAATGTAGAAAAAAAACACAGAAGATACACAATACAATAGAGACACAGATTTATGTGGTTCACCCAGTGTGGGCTACATCCACCAGAGAAATTGTTAGGTCCTTCCTTTATTATTGTCCAACAAAATGAAGGGATACAACCTACAGCAAAACCCGTTGTAACTTCCTCTTATTTATCTCACAGTCTCCTCTCTCATAATACAATACTCACCATAATGCATATCTGGAATACATTTCCCTCATAACAGAGGGTTTCCTTCTAGGGAAAAAAAAACCTAACATAATTTCTACTGTTATATCTACGACCTTATAATGAACAGTCCAGATTTACAATGAAATTACAATATACATTTACAAGGCAATTTTTCCATCGGGGGCCCACTTTCCCCCAAACCCACTAGCTCGGGGGATAGCCCCCCTAGACCCCGTAGAGGGGGTACCCCCCACTGCACTCCCCCATGTGGAAGAGTGTACATACTTCTGGGGTGTAAATTCTTTATGGGATATAAACATGGTTGAAAGCAAGGACCTCTGAATCAGGAAGATAATTAGGCTCCACAACCAACAATATCACACTTGGAGACTGATCTCAACAACTCCACCGCTACTGTATATGCTAGACTCCGAACCTTCTTGGACCTGGAAAATTTCTCATCTTCATATTCATTCTTGAATACCAACTGAAACTAAGCAGGAACTCAGTTTCTCTCTGGTTACTCCCTTTGTTAACATGTCTGCAGGATTCTGGCTAGTGTGTATCTTTTCCAACTTCAATTGTCCATCTTCCAAGGCGGATCGTATGAAGTGGTACCTCAACTATATATGCTTAGTATTTGAATGGAAGGCTGAGTTCTTTGCAAGATGAATTGCACTCTCACTATCACAATACAACCTTCTATTGTCCCGCTTCTTTCCCAATTCCTCCATAAACCTTTGTAACCAAATCATCTCTTTACTAGCCTTTGTAGTAGCAACATACTCTGACTCTGTTGTTGAAAGTGCAACAAATTTTTGCAGTTTCAAAATCCAACTTATTGTTGTTTCACCTATAGTAAAAACATACCCTGTGGTGCTCCTCCTACTGTCTTTATCACTCGCCATATCTAAATCAACATATCCCTGTAGAAAAGTGTATGAAACTCCAAAAAATAATGCATGAGTAGTGGTACCTCTCAATTATCTGAGAATCCACTTTACTGCCTCCCAATGTTCTTTACCTGGATTGTTCATATACCTACTCACAACTCCCACTACATGTGCAATATCTGGTCTTGTGCAAACCATTGCATACATCAAGCTACCAACTGTTGATGAATAAGGGACCATGGACATGTATTCTATCTCCTTCTATGTCTTGGGACACATTTCCTTAGTTAATTTGAAATGGCTGGCCAAAGGTGTACTAATTGGTTTTACATTCTACATTCTAAACCTCTCCAACACCTTCTCTGTGTACTCACCCTGAGACAATGTCAATTTGTGATTTTTTCTATCTCTTATTATTCTCATGCCAAGAATTTTCTTTGCAGCACCCAAATCCTTGATCGCAAATGAATTGGATAATTTCTTCTTGAGCATATTTATGTCCTGCATATTAGACCCTGCAACAAGCATGCCATCTACATACAATAGCAAGATAATATAGCTTCCATTTTCTATCCTTCTAAAATAAACACAGTGATCAAAATGACATCTACTATAACCCTGTTCTGTCATAAACCTATCAAACTTCAAATACCACTGCTTTGGAGCTTGCTTTAGGTCATACAAGCTCTTCTTCAACCTACATACCAAATTTTGCTTCCCTTTGACCTCATACCCCTGTGGCTGCTGCATATATATCTCTTCCTCCAAATCCCCATGGAGAAAAGCTATTTTTACATCTAATTGTTCAAGATGAAAATCTTCTACTGCCACAAGACTTAAAATAGTCCTAATTGAAGTCATTTTAACAACAGGAGAAAATATTTCATCAAAATCTATGCCTTTCTTTTGTGCAAACCCCTTTACAACAAGTCTAGCCTTGTACCACTTTTCTCCTCCATCTTCTTCCTTCAACTTGTAAAACCATTTATTCTGCAATGCTCTTTTTCCCACGGGAAATTGAACCAAGTCCCAAGTCTGGTTATTTTCCAAGGAATCCATTTCCTCTTTCATGCCTTTCTCCCACTTCTTTTTGGTGTCTTCCTACATTGCCTCTTCATAACATTCTGGTTCTTCAGAATCAGTCAACAATAAATAATACAATGAAGGAGAGTATCGTTCAGGGGGTATACTTAACCTGGTAGATATTCTAACAACACTTGCAGGTGTTTGAGGTACCTGCTGCTCCTGTTGTTGTACATTTTGATTTTCAGGTTCCTTTGGAATTTCTTTCTCATTGATCTCATCAAGCACTGTGTATTCTTGTTTTTCTTCTTCCTATTTCTTTCCCTGCAACTAATCTTTGTACATGACCTTATCATTGAATATGACATCTCTACTCCTAATGATTTTGTTATTTTCATAATCCCATAATCGATAACCAAAATCATTAACACTGTATCCAATAAAGGTACACTTCTTGGATTTAGACTCAAGCTTTGTTCTATTTTCTTTATCAATATGGAAAAATGCTTCACAATTGAAAGTTTTCAAAAAAGAATTGTTTACCTTTTTTCCTATCCATTCCTCCTCTGGAATTCTACCATCCAAAGAGCTTGAAGGTCCTTTATTTATTAGGTAAACATCAGTATCTATAGCATCTTCCCAGAACTGTAAGGGTAAACCGACATGCAATCTCATACTCCTTGCACGCTCCATGATTGTCCTGTTCATCCTTCCTGACACACCATTTTCTTGTGGTGTTCTTGGAACTGTCTTCTCTCTACAAATCCCATGGTATTAACAATAATCATCAAACTCCTTACTACAATATTCACCTCCATTATCTGATCTGAGACACTTCAAACTTTTTCCTGTCTCATTCTCAACTAAAGCTTTCCATTTCTTAAAAGTATCAAAAACATTAGATTTTTGTCAAATGCAATAAACCCAAGTTTTTCTAGTTGCATCATCAATAAAAGTAACATAATAACGAGAGACACCAAGAGATGATACCTGATATGGTCCCCATACATCTGTATGCACAAGATCTAACCTTTCATTCTTCTTTTCTTTTTCAACTCTGAGAAATCTGACTCTCTTCTGTTTTCCATAAACACAATGCTCACAGAAGTCCAAATCAATTTATTTAAGATATGGCAGAAAATTTCTTTTGTGAAGTATCTACATACCCTTCTCACTCATGTGTCCCAACCTATGATGCCACAGTGTTGTATCTACTCCTATAGAGGCTAAAGAGATAGAAGAGTCAGTATTACTAGTACATAAATACAATGTACCTACCTTCTCTCCTTTTTCTATCACCAATGATCCTTTGATGACCTTCCACATCTTATCTATAAATATGGATACACAACCTTCACTTGCTAACTGCCTTGAAATTATATTTTTCCTTAAATCTGGAACATGTCTTACCTCTTTCAACAACCATTGGTTTCCATTGCGTTGCTTTATTTTTACCTTTCCCATTCCAACAATTTTGCATGGTGCATCATCACCCAAATGAACATGTCCAAAATCACCTTGAACATAATCTAGAAAATGTTTCTTATGGGGTGTGGCATGAAATGAAGCCCCTGAATCTACTACCCAAGACTCATAAATATTATCTACAGAAAGAATAAAAGCATCTTGTAACACATCACCTGTTACATTTGCTTCCTAATTTCTCTCTTGTTGTCCATCTCTTTGTTTCTTTGGAGCTCTGCAGTCTTTCTTTAGATGTCCTTTCTTCCCACAATTCCAGCACTCTATCTTTCCAAGTCTAGATTTGGATCTTCCCTTCCTAGAATTCTCGCGGTTCCCTGAGCCCTTTCCTCTATCCTTTTGTCTTCCCATGTTCTCCATGTTCAACGCATTACTTGATGTCTCACCTGTTCTTTTCTTTCGCATTTACTCACTAAGGATAACACCAACAACATCATCAAATTTTAAAGTATTTGACCCAAAGACAAAGTTACTTACAACCATGACCAAGGTGTTCCATCTTTCTGTCAATGAGCACAAGATTAGAAGAGCCCTAACCTCATCATCAAAGTCCACTTTTACAGAACTTAGTTGATTAGTAACTACATTAAATTCATTTAAATGATTTGCAACAGACCCACCTTCTGACATCTTTATATTAAATAATCTCTTCATTAGCAATAACTTATTAGACATCGAGGTTTTTTCATACAGTTTAGCCAATGTGTCCATTAGATCCTTCATTGTATTTTCTTTCGAAATATTGAAAGCCACTGGCGCTTCCAAGCTCAGCCATATCGTTCCTAGAGCCTTTCTGTCAAGAATCTCCCATTCTTCATCCTTCATGGTCGTTGGCTTTTTTGCTACTCCGCCCAATGGTAGGAATAGATACTTTTGATATAAATAATATTCCATCTGCATCTTCCATAGCTGGTAGTTTTGGCTGTTAAATTTCTCGAACCTAAACTTTCCATCTTCCGACATTGCTCCCACTCGAGCCAGGAACCATCTTTTCCTGCGAGTTACCTTTCGCTCTGATACCAGTTGTTAGAAAAACAGGACCGCAGAGCAATAAAATAAAACAAATGTGGAAACAAAACACAGAAGATACATAATACAATAGAGACACAGATCTACATGGTTCACCCAGTGTGGGCTACGTCCACTAGAGAAATTGCTAGGTCCTTCCTTTATTATTATCCAGCAAAATGAAGGTATAAAACCTACAACAAAACTTGTTGTAAATTCTTCTTCTTTCTCTCATATTCTCCTCTCTCAGAATACAATACTCGTCATAATGCATAGCCGCAATACATTTCCCTCATAACAAAGGGTTTCCTTCTAGGGAAAAAAAAAACTAACATAATTTATATCATTAGATCTGTGACCTTATAATGAACAGTCCAGATTTACAATGAAATTACAATATACATTTACAAGGAAATTTTTCTTTCGGGGGCTTCACCCCCGGACCCCGTAGAGGGGGTACCCCCCCACTACACTCCCCCGCGTGGAAGAGTGTACATACTTCTGGGGTGTAAAGTCTTCATGGGGTATAAACATGGATGAAAGCAAGGACCTCTAAATCAGGAAGATAATCAGGCTCCACAACCAACAGAAAATAGACCTCTTCTTTCGAAATTGAAGTATGCCTCATTGAGAAAAACCCTAGTTCTGAATATCCTCCAACAAATGATTTTATGGGAAATGGAATGACACTGGAGGGGCCCCACTAGATGAAACTTGGTTCCCTAGATCCAATGCAGTCGAAGGTTCTTCCATCCGAGACTCGGCTAGAGTTTTATCGTGAATTGAAACTCGCATCCTCAATCCATTCAGGGACATGTTGGCAATTTGGTCTGGAGGCATAAAATCCAAAACGAGAAGCATAACAGAGTTTTTTAATATCCCACACATCTTTTTGGCCAATGCCAAAGTGACCACACTACCCACAATATCTTGACATAATGTTCTTGAAAATTGACCTCTTGTTCAGAAATTACACTATGCCTCATTGAGCAAAACCCTAGTTCAAGAGATCCTCCAACAAAAAAAAATTTGGGTAATGAAATGACAACATAGGGACCCCACTAAATGAAATTCGGTGCTCCAGATCAAATGTAACTGACGGATCATCCATCCGAGACCCGGTTAGATTTTTATCACAAGTTTCAAATTGCCTCCTCAAGTCATTCATGGACATGTTGGAAATTTGGTTTTGGGGAATAAAATCCAAACCAAGCAGCATAATGGAGTTTTGTAAGCTCCTACATGTTTATTTGTTCAAGGTCGACGTGACCACACTACCCACAATCTCTCGACACAGTGTTCTTGAAAATTGACCTCTTGTTCAGAAATTGCACTATGCCTCATTGAGAAAAACCCTAGGCCCAGAGATCCTCCCAAAAATGATTTTCTGGGAAACAAAATAATAGTGGCGCTGCCCCACTAGATGAAACCCAGTGCCTTGGATCCAATTAAGCCAACGGTTCATCCATCCAAGACCTGGTTATGGTTTTATCATGAGTTGCAACTCGCCTCCTCGAGCCATTTAAGGATATGTTGGCAATTTGGAATGGGGGCATAAAATCTAAACTGAGTGGAATAATAGAGTTTTGTAAGCTTCTACATGTTTGTTTGGCCAAGTTCCATGCAACCACACTACCCACAATCATCTGACACAATGTTCTTGAAAAACGACCTCTTGTTAAAAAATTTCACTATGCCTCATTGAGAAAAACCCTAGTTCCAAAGATCCTCCAACAAATTCTTTTCTAGACAACAGAATGACAGCAGAGGCTCCCCACCAGCTAAAACCTAGTTCCCTAGATCCAATTCAACTGATGGTTCATCAATCCAAGACCCAGTTAAATTTTTATCGTGAGTTGCAACTCACATCTTCAATCCATTCAAGGACATGTTGGCAATTTGGTCCGAGGGAATAAAATATAAATTGTGCAACATAACAAAGTTTCTTAATCTCTTTTACATCTATTTGTCCAAGTCCCACATTACAATGCTACCCACAATCGTAGGACATAGTTCTCTTGAAAATCGACCTCTTGCTCATAAATTGCACTATGTCTCATTGAGAAAAACCATAGTTCTGTATATCCTCCAACAAACACTCTTTTGGGAAACATAATGACAATGGAGGGGCCCCAATATCTTAAACCTAGTTCCCTTGATCCAATGCAACCAATGGTTCATCCACCCGAGACCTAGTTAGAGTTTTATCACGATTTGCAACTCACCTCCTCAAGCCATTCAGAGACATGTTGGCAATTTGGTCTGGGGCCATAAAATCCAAAATTAGTATCATAACCAAGTTTTATAAGCTCCAACACGTCTATTTATCCAAGGCCTATGTTACCACACTACCCATAATCACTTGACACAGTGTTTTTGAAAATTGAGCTCTTGTTCAAAAATTGCACTATGCCTCATTGAGAAAAACCCTAGTTCCAGAGATCCTCCAACATATGTTTTTTCAAGAAAAATAATTATAGCGAAGGGGCCCCACTAGATGAAAATCGGTGACTCGGATCCAATGCAACTGGTGGTTCATCCATCTGAGTCTTGATTAGATTTTTTTCGCGAGTTGCAACTCGTCTCTTCAAGCCATTCAAGTACTTGTTGGAAATAGACCTATACCTAAACCATGACCATGACATACACCTAGACCTATACCTACACCATGACCTATATCTAGACATAGAATAAGACCTAGACCTACACCATCACCATGACCTATACCATGACATATACCATGACCTAGACCATGACCTAGACAAGCCATGACAAGGCAAGGCATGGCAAGGAAATGTCTAGGTATAGGTATAGGTCTAGGTATGGCAATGGAAGGAAAGTCAAGGGAATCCAAGGCAAGACATAACAAGGCTAAGAAAATCTAGACATGGCAAGGAAAGGCAAGGTCTATGTCTAGGTCCAGGTCTAGGTCTAGGTCTACATGTTATATCTTGTTATAAAAGTTATTGAGTTGAAATATTAGTTTTTATTTCTTTGATTTTAAATAAGTCCTTGAAGTTATATTTTTTTTCATGCAATCCAAAATAAAATATGGATCAATAGTATAATGAGCCTACACCATAAGGATGGAACATAAACTTATTTAGTGACATCCCTTTCTATGTCAATCCTATTAATTATGATAATCCATGTTTCACAACTATGAAGATACCTAAAATATATGAATAAAGAGAGTTTATGTAACGACATTGAAATTCTCATCCAAGTATTTTTATATAATATATATGGGACAACAAGTTATATAATTACATGCCTTAATGAATCTTTTGATTGTAATTTTTAGGTATTAAACTTTTTCATTTAGTACAAGCATTATTTTTTTTAAGAAAAAAAAAGGCATGGTACATGAATGTCATTATTTTTTTATTAAATTATCTTGAAAACAAATTTATTAGAAGTTAATTAACTTTGGAAATAATTTAATGATGTTTATGGTTATAGAGACAAATTTCTTGTGGGTGAATCAAAGGACAGCAAATTCCATATAACGATGAAAATAACTATATTTTTACAAACAATTAGTTTTATGAATATCATAATGAAAGTACTAAGGCATGGAATGGCAAGGTAAGGAAATGCAAGGCATGGTATGGAATGGAAAGGAAAGGCATGGCATGGAAAGGAAAGGCAAGTCATGGCATGGAATGGTATGGAAACGAAAGGCATGGCATGGCATGACAAGGCATGGCATGGCAAGGAAATGAATGACATGGAAAGTCAAGGCATGGCTTGGAAAGGCAAGGAAAGGCATGGCTTGGAAAGGCAATGCATGGCATGGAAAGGCAAGGAAATGCATGGCACAGCATGGCAAGTGATGCAGGAGCATCGCCCACGTCAAGCAAGCCAGCGCAAAAGCGGGAGACAGCTGGACAAGCCAGCACAAATCTCTTTTTGAAAGCACCTTGATAGTGTTGTGCAAACATTAATGCATGGATTTAATGGAGTGCACTTTGTATATTGTAATGGACCTTGAGAGGATAGATCACATCCTTAAGTAGATGAGGCATTTAAGATAGTTAATGTAAAGTAGATAGGATATTTAATTCTAGATTTGATAACTTTAGAGCTCGAGAGGGAAACGGGATATAGACACCCTCATTGTACATTGTATTATTATTATTGAAGCAGAAGAGCAAGCAGAGAGCTGTGAAAAGAACACCCATGTACAGATATTGAATTAATAGAAGAAAGCTTTGATTCAAATCCATGGTTGTGTGTCTATTCTCTGTGTATTGATGATATTATGCTCATGAATGTTTGCTTCTTGTCATACATTGGATTTTATATGTTGTGTATGTGATTTCATGGTTGAATTGAAGTCTGTGAGAACAAGGAGTTAGTTTCAATTGTTTCTCTATCTTGAACCAGAGAATTCCTGCAAGGAGTGCAGCTGAATTGTCCGCAAGGAGTGCGTTGATAGAAGGGTTCAAATAGAGGTAACTTTTGTTCTAAGTTCTCAGGAGTGTAGATTTGGCACCGGATCCATGCAAGGTGTGCGCAGGCTAGACGAAGTCTCAGAGTTGCGATTCTGAGTAAAGGGAATTAAGGCTGCTACTGCAGGTGTGCGCAGGGTCGAGGAGCTTCAACACTTAGTCGATTGTTGATGGATTTCCGCAAGGAGTGCGCGCAAATCATTCTCTCTAAAGACTTAAATATCTTGGAGAAAAGCTTAGGAAGGATAGGCCTTCAAAATTGTCGAAGGATTTCCCCAAGAGTTTGTGCATCGAAGCGCTCGAGCAAGTGCTGGAAAGCTCGCATGCAGGTGAACAATTCTTTGATTGAAGAAGCACTTGTCCATTTCGCAGTTTTTCATAAGAAAGAAACGAATGGACAAGATTCTTCGAGGAGATTTCGGGAAGTTCCGTGGAACGTTGGATCTTGTGGAGGTGCAACGAGGCTACAGTGCAGGAGTGGAGGAAGGTTCAAAGCTTG
>JASDQU010588062.1:48803-78950 GCA_032191745.1 Picea mariana | reverse complement strand
ATGGTGCATCATCACCCAAATGAACCTGTCCAAAATCACCTTGAACATAATCTAGAAATTTTTTCCTATGGGGTGTGGCATGAAATGAAGCCCCCGAATCTACTACCCAAGACTCAGAAATATTATCTACAGAAAGAATCAAATCATCTTGTAACACATCACCTGTTACATTTTCTTCATGATTTCTCTCCTGTTGTCCATCTCTTTGTTTCTTTGGATCTTTGCAATCTTTCTTCAGATGTCCTTTCTTCCCACAATTCCAACACTCTATCTTTCCAAGTCTAGATTTGGATCTGCCCTTCCTAGAATTCCCATGGTTCCCTGAGCCCTTTCCTTTATCCTTTTGTCTTCCCCTGTTCTCCATGTTCAATGCATTACCTGATGTCTCACTTGGGATTTTCCATCGCATTTCCTCACTAAGGATAACACCAACAACATCATCAAATTTTAAAGTATTTGAACCAGAGACGGAGTTACTTATATCCATGACCAAGGCATTACAACTTTCTGGCAATAAGCACAAGATTAGAAGAGCCCTAACCTCATCATCAAAGTCCACTTTTACAGAACTTAGTTGATTAGTAACCATATTAAATTCATTTAAATGATATGAAATAGACCCACCTTCTGACATCTTCATGTTAAATAATCTCTTCATTAGAAATACCTTATTAGACACCGAGAGTTTTTCATACAGTTTAGCCAACATGCCCATCAAATCCTTCGTTGTCTTTTCTTTCGAAATATTGAAAGCCACCGACACTGCCAAGCTCAGCCATATCATTCCTAGAGCATTTCTGTCAAGAATCTCCCATTCTTCGTCCTTCATGACCATTGGCTTCTTTGCTACTCCACCCAATAGTAGGAATAGATCCTTTTGATATAAATAATCTTCCATCTGTATCTTCCATAACTGGTAGTTTTGGCCGTTAAATTTCTTGACCCTAAACTTTCCATCTTTCGACATTTCTCCCACTCGAACCAGGAACCCTCTTTTTCTGCGAGTTACCTTTCACTTTGATACCAGTTGTTAGAAAAACAGGACCGCAGAGCAATAAAATAAAACAAATGCGGAAACAAAACACAGAAGATACACAATACAAGAGAGACACAGATTTATGTGGTTCACCCAGTGTGGGTTACGTCCACCAGAGAAATTGTCAGGTCCTTCCTTTATTAGTATCCAACAAATGAAGGGATACAACCTACAACAAAACCTGCTGTAACTTCCTCTTCTTTCTCTCACAGTCTCCTCTCTCAGAGTACAATACTCACCATAATGCATAGCCGCAATACATTTCCCTCATAACAGAGGGTTGCCTTCTAGGGCAAAAAAACCTAACATAATTTCTACCGTTAGATCTGTGACCTTATAATGAACGGTCCAGATAATCAGGAACATAATCAGGCTCCACAACCAACATTACCTTCTAACCATCTTAACCCACTTTCCTTATTTTAGGGCTAACCCACTTCTAACCACTTGTCAACTTAGTAATTTCTCCATTAAATTTATAATTCAAATAATTTCTTTTGTATCCACTTTGACTTATAGTACACTCATCACTTCACTTTATTTTTTAAATTACCTTCTAACCATCTTAACCCACTTTCCTTATTTTAGGGCTAACCCACTTCTAACCACTTGTCCACTTAGTAATTTCTCCATTAACCTTATTATTTAAACAATTTCTTTTGTATCCACTTTGACTTATAGTACACTCATCACTTCACTTTATTATTTAAATAATTTCTTCTTTGCAACCACTTTGACTACTTTGACCTTTTGGGGCTTCTAGATGACTCATGAGGGTTTTCCAACTTCACATGGCCATAACTCTCTAACCATGAGGAGTTATGTGACGTTCCACATACCACTGGAAATGACATGACATGTACTATCCATCTAGAATAGTACTGCCTTCAAATATATCAAAACTCATACCATTATCCATCAAACAAACTTGGGTCCATTACCCAAGCCTTTGTACTACCCGAATTTTCTACCAAACTTTCTTCAAGGGTTGACATCAATGACAACCAACCCAATTAATCAACAAAGGTTGTCTCATTCACTATTAGATTGAATTGCTTTCATTATGATTTCAGTTAATTCTATCATAACTTCTTGATTCACCCCTAAGAATATCATTTCAATGTAAACTACACTACACACCTGGGATTTAATCTCCTCTCTTTCAAACTTATTATTTTTTATTTGTAAATATAGAAACATAGAAATTAAGATGAAGAAATTATCTACTAATTATAAAAAATTATATTCCTTTATCAAATCTAAGATTTATGCGATTAATGTCATTGTATGAGAGTTCTTTCCATTTTTTAATTAATGTTTCAGACCATATCAATGTGATCCATCATTAAATTGGGATTTTACTAATATACTTACCTTATAATTGTGCAATCCTTTATGATATTTACACATTATTTGGAAGGCATTTGTCATGTCAATGTTCATTAATCATCCGGGCTTTTACTAATATACTTACCTTATAAATTTTCAATCCTTGTGATATTTACACATTATTTGGAAGGCATTTGTCATGTCAATGTTCATCAATCATCCTTTGGCTTCACTTATACTTTGATTTTCACATTTAAATATAGTGGGATTTAGTTAATCTAGAAATTATATGTAATACCAATTAAAAGTTACCACAATTTAGTACAAACACTTAACTTGCATTTATCAATTGATGATCTATTGGTAATGCAACGTGTAGTCACATACATTTTTTTTATCTAGTCTAATATTAATAACAACATTTTATGGCTCTTCTTTGAAATCAATCATCTATGAAACATGTATATTCGATTAAAAATTACAATATAAAAAAATAATAATCATTAAGTATATTGATTAAGAAAATAAGTATGTATTATTTACATTTTTTATCAACTCCTTTACATTTTATTATCTAAACATATTCTTATAATATATGACAAGATCTTATGATTAAACATTGTAATGCTAATGAACTCTTACATTACATATTAAAAAAAAAAAAAAAGATTACATCACTTATTAAAATAACACATTTATGCATTTTGATACCTTCCATTCAAAATAACACCAATGGCCAACACTCACATTGACACATTAGTGTTTGATTATCATATAAGTGTACTATAATAACAAATGAAAATGTTTAACTCATGTCCTCATTGGTGATCCATACTTATATCGATGCATTGGTGTGTAGAGCTTGTTAAAGTTGGGACTAGAAGAAACATTCTTAGTCATTTGTATCTCTAAATACTTTTGATGAAGCTCTCAAACTCTCCAGAAATATTATCCTTATAATTGATCTTGGGACCTCCCAAGTTAATCCTATAATGGTTTGGTTTCCAAAGTTAAATTAGGGAAAACATTGCCATTCTTAAGAGGTTGAATTTGTAGTACTTTCTGGTATTATCTCATTAAGAACCAAAACAACCCAAATGGAATTGACAAGTACCAAAATCCCATGCATTGGAGAAAAGCTCAAGGGAAATCTATTTAAATCCACATTGATCAAATAATCCTTGAACAAATTTGAGGTTTGTGTTCCTTTGATTCATAGAGTAAAATGAACTTGTCTATTGTACAATAGAAAAAACTATGAATTATGGGTGTTATCAAGAACATTGTATTAAGGATCTAAGATTATGGGTTATATAGGCAACGTTATATTAAGAATTTATGATTATGGGTTTTAGAGTATAAATAAGATGTTGTCATAAGAATTCTATGATAGTTTGGGATATTGTTTATGCTGACTTTCTCATCATTTGTTAGCAAATTGAGTTTAAGTGGAGAAAGTGACACCAATTCTTAGTTAGGGGCTAATAGTATTATATTGATTTGTATTAAAAATCCTCTTAATTTAATATATATATATATATATATATATATATATAGCTTTCTCACAGTTGAGTTAACTATCTCTAAAAGTGTAACTTTTTTTTGGTTAACTTCTGTTAGGTGGTGAATTTAATTGATTCTAAAAATTTCGATTATTTGATTTAATTATGTAGTGAGATAGTATAGATTTATTTTAATTTTATATTTATTAATAATACTGTTTTTTTTTTTTTTGTAAGCTTATAGACAAAATTTTGTTATTCTAGAATGATAGCATACACACAAAAGCTCTTTGTTGTTGGCCTGACACTACAGAAACTAGACTAGTAGCAGAGAAATAAGTCTTTTGCCCATACAGTTTGCATAATATTTTTAAAAAGAGTTTTAAAAACTAGAAAAGCAGTATAGTAGCCAAGAAAGGTAGTGGATAAAACTCCAATTATGTCTTGTCTATTGCTATGCATTCAAAATTTATGCAAGGGCAACTACTGATCATGGAGCTGGAGGCGTCGTTGGTGGGTCTTGTGGCTGCTATGGGGCAGACTGAGCAATGCTTTTTGGAGCAAAAGCCATCATGAAAGTACTCGAGGAAAAGAGGAAAGAAATATATTCTTCATCAACAAATGCAAACCTTCCGGTTGTAATTAGATTGTTTTCTAGGCATCTTCGTGAATCTGGAGCATCTGTCCCAAAAGGGTCTTAATATGCTAATATAATTCCACAATTTTCCAATATTTAGTATCTCTAGCGCGAGTGTTTCTAACATCGGGAACCCATATTATAGTTTCTTCGACCACCTCATGTTTAGTTGTCATTGTTCTTTCCATTTGAACTTCAACTTCACCATCATGCATGTGTGCTTGAAAGTGTCATGGGGTAATGACATGAAAGTTGACAATGGTGTCATATGCTTCTTTCTAAAGCATGGAAGTTGGTGGGTCATCTCCTATCTAGCAGGATGAAGTCTTGGCTAGAGCTCTATCTTTGTAGTGATAACCTTTGGGATATCCTTTATGTGGTTCCATCAAGGCTCTGAAGGAAGCTGTGAGAATTGAGTTGGTAGACTGGGAGAAAGGGTGAGTGGTCCTCCTACAACCCTGAAGGGTCAACTTGTCCCTCACTAAAGCAATTCCAAGGATAGGGTTGGGACTTTGTCTTTGCATAAAATCCCTTATACTGCAAAGATTCTTTGGTTTCATCCTCTTCGATGGCTTTCCCATTATACCTTGGTTAATCAATATGGGGGAAGTCCAAGATGAGGCATGAGTACAAGGATTTATTAACATTTAAGTTGGAGCCATTATGAGTGACCTGTCAATCCAATTCTCCATGCAGGGGGCGCTTGTTCTGTGGGAACCCACTGCCATGATGTACTTGCAGTCTTAGGTTTGAGGCACAACACTGTACTCTGGCTTGAATCTATAGTTGGAAAACCATCCTTGGGGGTTGGACCCATTGAGGTGCTCGTCCCCAACACCCCATAAGAGGAACAACAATTTGTTGTGGCAATGGTTGCACAATTGGTTGTTAGTTTTTCATTCTTGGTGGGGTCCTAGGGCATGTCCCACTTATATCCATCTAGTTGGATGCCTTCATTCACTAGCTAGTCCGCTAGCTTGTTGGCCAACTGATGAACATGGATTAGGATTAGCGCAAGAATGTATCTGATGTGGTTGGATATTCGTTTGAGGGATGATTCCAGGCACCAACTATTTGAGATTTTAGAAATTTGGGAGACCTGTTGGGTACATTTTACGATGTTGATGATTAATTGGGAATCTGCCTCTGTGATTGATTTATTGTATTCTTTTTCCTTGTAAATTATGAGCTCTTCTTCCAAAGAGAGAATCTTAGAAACATTGTTTCTTCTAACGCCTAGCTTTCTCACATAGGTTCTAAGGATGCAACCTTCCTCATTTCGAGAAACCCCTCCATATCTTTCTTTCCTTAGATTGGATTTTGAAGCTTTGTCAATGTTATGTTTAATGAATTTTGGGGGAGGAAGAGACTATCTAGATGAATATTGAGGCTTTCTTGAGGGTTGGAAAATATGGAGAGGAGTGAGGATGCAGTATAGGACTAAGAAAAGGAGGATAGAGATTTCATATTGGTTGATATTCCATTCCTTGTCCTTCCAAGGTTGAGTGAGAATGAATTCTTGAATAGATTTAGAAGTTTTACTCCAAATCGCTAGAGGGGAACAGTTTTCCTGTTTAAAGATTCTGTTGTTATGTTCCTTCCAGATTTCCTATAATAGGAAGCCATCCTAGAGGAGTTTCCAATCTTGGTTGACGGTGGGGTTTTGGGAGATAGAATGTGGCTAGTGTTCGATGGAGGATTGGATGGACTACCTATTGCAGTCAGAACTGTGGAAGAGGGAATTGGATTGAGACCACAACTTCTCAAATAAGGGAAAAGAGTTGAATAATTTCTCTATAGGCTCCCATTGAGAGTGGAAAAGAGAACATATTGAGGGCCCAGAGAAGCCTCTTTTGCACAGGTTTTCCCAAGTTAGTGTTTTGTTGTGTGAAAGCAACCAGAGGAAAGTGGAAACTTTCAACCAGAKTTTTTGCTTCCAAATATGCTCCCAAATTCCAATCTTTGGGTAGTTTTGAAGATCTGATGCTGTCGAGTAAGCCTATTTTACTGAGAAGGTTCCTTGAKTTGAGTTTCCCTAGTGAATACGATCAATTTGGTTAGATATCTTTATTTTACTGCTGGTGAGATCTTCCTAGAAGAAATCATGGGTGTCTTGGTTTGGCGATCCTGTCCATTGGTCCTTAGGGATCGAGTTGCACCATTGATGGTGAGCCTCATCATGGATCCAGTAATGAGATACAACTATTTTATTTTGTCTGATCATGGAGGTTTTGATGCTTTGCAGCTATGCCTGGTCTGACCTTTTGGGTTGTTGTTTTTAGGCATTATCCCAGGAAAGGGATTCTTTGTTGTTTTGTATTTCTCAAAAGAAGTTTTGTTGAACCATAGTTTTGTTGTGCTAGGATGTGTTCCAAATATTGGATCCGAAAGGAGCATTGTGCAGACAAATTAGTTGAATCTCTTTCTCTTCCTTGGCATATTTATTCTTCTAGAGATGAACCATTTTGGATTCTAGGTTGGTTAACCATTGCCGCCAGATTTGAGATCCCAGAACCTAGCCCAATATCTTCGTATATCGCAGACCTAGACCACCTTCTAGCTTTGGAGGGTAGACATTGGTCCATGATATTAAAGTCCATTTCTTTCACTCTTTTTTTCCACCTGAGAGGGAATGATTGATGCATACTTATTATGGATTTGACGATGTATTTTGGGGTTTCTAAGGCTGAAAAGATGTAGATGGGAATTGACTATAGAATAGATTTGATGAGGACCAGATTCCCTACCAATTTTAGGGTGGAAAAGGACCAAATCTATAGCTTTTTGGACATTATAGAAAGGCGGTTTTCCAAGGAAGGATTCTTTAATGAATTTTCCACCAGATGGACTCCAATGTATTTAGACAGGAGCATGCTATGTTGGTAGCCTAGGATCCCCATTAAGTGGGATTGAATTGCAGGAGGCATGTGTAAGAAGAAGATATGAGATTTACCTTGGTTTATTTACATTCTCTAGGATTTCGTGAAGTCTTTGAGGATTTGTTTGATTTGTTTGGATTCCCCGATAACAGGATTTTCCATTAGCATTGTGTCATCAATGAATTGTTGGTTTATCTTCACCGTGAAGGGTAATGGATTTCCACTTTCCTTTCTCATCTGTTGCTTTGATGAATTGACCAAGCCCTTCTTCCATAAATATGAAGAGTAAGGGGGAAAGGGGTTCACCTTGAAAAATTCCTTGGGATGGGGAAAAGGTTGGCAAGGGGGAGCCATTGACAAGGATAGAGAAGAAAGAAGTGGAGAGCAGAAACATAATCCATCAGATCCAGGGTAAAGAGAAGCCAAAATAAAGGAGATTATTGTTGGATGTTGTTAGACATATCAATTTTTATAATCAATCATGGCTTCTAGGTTGATTTTAAAGAGTGAATAAGTTCATGGGCTAGGATAATACTATCGAGAATCTACCTTCCTTCCAAAAATCCTGATTACTCCTATGAGATGAAAAAAGGTTACTGAATTAACGACAACCGTGGCCTCAAAATAAGAGTTCTAGCCCTTAAAACCCATAGTTTTGCATAAAAAACATGAAAATCAACCCCCAAATCAAAAAGTGGTGCTACCTGTAGCACAATTTTTTCTAACTGGGTTAAAATTACAGCACTTTTCAAGCATGTCTTTCAAAACTCATATAGTTTCTCAGAAAAACATTAAAATCAACACTTAAATAAAAAGTGATGTTACCTAGACCACCTACTAGATTTGGAGGGTAGATCGTGGTCCATGATATTAAAGCCCATTTCTTTCGCTCTTTGGTTTCACCCAAGAGGGAATGAATGATGCATATTTTTGATGGATTTGACAATGTATTTCGAGGATGCTAAGGTCGAAAATCAGTAGATGGGAATTTCTTGGAGAACAAATTTGATGAGGAACATATTCCCTACCAAGTTTAGGGTGTGGAAGGACCGAATATCTATCTTTTTGTCCATTCTAGAGAGGAGGTCTTTCTAGGGAACCTTCTTTAATGAATTTTCCACCAGAGGGACTCCAATGTATTTAGATGGGAGCATACTACGCTCATATCCTAGGATCCCCATTAATGTAGTGCTATCTCTCTTTCAGGGCCTCTAGATATAATTAACTCCTACAATAATGACTCTTTTATGTAAGAAAATGTTTATGTATATGAAGTAAAATTTATAATTCTGAAAGATCTGCAAGTAAGAAGTTTCATTTACCGCAATTCTGTTTCGGGATTTTATTTATGCAAGGAATAAACTAGTAACTAGACACTATAATAGCATCAACAAATTGATTACAATATTTACAAATAAATCAACTAGTAAAATGCATGTACCTCAACCTCAATTTCTGGTTGATTTAGTCCCTTTCTCCTTTGTCCTTGTCCTTGCCCAAACTACCCAAAAATGAATATTTTCCTCCCAGCCAGCTAGGAAACAGCCTCTTCGACTCCCTAGATCTAAGAATCCTTATGGTTTCCTGGCCCCCGAGCCCAAAATCCCTAGCAACAACCCTGCCCAAGTAAAATTCCCCCAAAACCATTTTTTTTGCCTTCCAATCTCCTCCTTTTTTCTCCTCCTTCCATAATTTTCCCAAAAAAAGAACCCTCTTCCAAGTCCTCTACCCTCTTCCTTATCCTCCTCTCTCGAATCCCCCTCCATTATTCAATTCCCAACTGCCTTATCCCCTCATTAATTCCCTCACCTACCATTAAATAATAAAATAGTAAAAAGATTCAAATATATTTATTTTATTAATTAATTTAATTTAACTTAACAAATTATGATCATAAAAAAATCAAATTGGGTTGTTACAATTAAGTGGGATTGAAATGTAAGAGGCATGTGGAAGAAGAAGAGATGACATTTACCTTCGTTTATTTCCATTCATGAGGCTTCTATGAAGTCATTGAGGACTTGTTTGATTTGTTGGGATTCCCTGATAAAAGGATTTTCCATTAATATTGTGTCATCAAGAATTGTTGATGAGTTGTTGGTTTCTCTTCACCGTGAAGGGTAAGTCATTTCCACTTTCCTTGCTCAGCTGCTACTTTGATGGATCAACCAAGACCTTTTTCCATAAGGATGAAGAGGAAGGGGGAAAGGGGGTCGCCTTTCCAAATTCCCTAGGAGGGGGAAAAGGTTGGCAAGGGGGAGCCATTGAAAAGGATAGAGAAGAAATAAAAGGAGAGCATGGACATAATCAAACAGATCCAGGGTAAAGAGAAGCCGAAAGCAAGGAGATTACTATGGATGTATTCCCAACTGAGGTTGTCAAAGGATTTAAACATATTGAGTTTGATAATCATTCCTCGATTTTAAAGAGTGAATAATTTCATGGGATAGGAAAATACTATTGAGAATATACCACAAATCCTGATTACTCCTATGGGATGAAACAAATTTACGAACTTAACAACAACTGTGACCTCAAAACAAGAAATCTAGCACTTAAAACCCATATTTTTTCATAGAAAACATGAAAATCAACCCCCAAATCAAAAAGTGGTGCTATTGGTAGCACCATTTTTTCTAACCGGGTTAAAATTACAACATTTTTCAAGCATGGCCTTCAAAAATTATATAGTTGCTCAAAAAAACCTTAAAATCAACACCTAAATAAAAAAGTGATGTTACCTAAAGTTTTTTTTTTTTTTTTTGAACGTTAAAATGATAGATAATGTGAAATATTATTATTAATAGTTGGTACCATTAAAACCCAAACCTCAAAATCAATCCTCAAATTGAAAAGTACTCCCACTAGTAGCACCCATGCTAAAATCAGGGTATTAAAATGACAATTTTTTTAAAGCGGTATAAGAAATCATCACCACTGTAAACAAAATCATAAAATCAACTCTTAAATGTTTACTTTTTAAATCTAAGTTTATCATTCCAAGAACAAGATAATACATAATTCCATGAAAATATCACCCTATACTTTAAAAATTCAACATCACTTCCAAATTTTTTTTCACTTTTAATAAAAAATGTCAATACAAATTACATTGAATGAAACATAAGTTATTTCTTAAAAGTGTTGTTACATTTTCCATATTCAAAACATATGAGATAATAAATTTTGTTATAATCTCCATAATCAAAACATATAATTCATAAAACATAGAAATGATTCATAAAATCATGTAAGATCATATGTAAGTTAAACACTCATTTCTAGTTACCATACACATATCATATGGATCAAAAATACATAAAATATTTTATACACTTATTCAAATTGACTCATGGATTCTGAAATACCATCAAAGTCTACATTTTCTTTAGATGAATGATTGAATGCAGATGAATATGATCCATACTCTTCTCTATCAACGATTAATGCACCATCTGAGTCTACATGCATGCCCAAGAATTCAAATGTCAAAATCATTTTAGATCTATGATTAGGTTCAACAGATTCTCATCTTGTAGTTATTTATTGTGGAAACAACCTCTTGATAATCTTTGTTGCCCTAGAGTGAAGAGTTCCTCTCTTTTTCAAATTGAATTCATAAACAAGTATGTTAACATCCTCTAATTTTAAGAGGTTAGTGCGACGCCGAGTTGTATTTTGACCCTTTATTTTTCTTTTTCTATTGACATGTTTCTCAACCACCATATCTGACTTTTACACACTATTGAATGAGTGTGTACTTGTTGCATACCAATGCACTTCAATTTCTATAACATCTTCATTTTCTTTGTCAATATTTATAACCTTTGCAATCCATAATGGATAACCATGTGGATCTTCACTCACTAAGGCTGCAATCATGCTACCCTCCTTAATATCATGTACCAAACCCTTGTAAAGGTCTTCCATGTCTTCGTGTTGTGCACATGATTATCTAGAACAAATATACATTTCTCTTTCCTTTGCTTGTGAAAACTCAATAGAACCTTGAGATTCTTGTTGTTCAACAATGTTTCTTTCTTCGGATACATTTCGCATATTTTTTGGCCAACAAAATGGAGTTTTCAAAAACATATCTTCATTTGTTAATCTTGAAATTCTTTCACTTTAACCATTGAAAAAAGACTCCCACCAAACAAAATCAACGACATGAAAGTACTCATATGTATCTTTAATGGAATTTTTTATTTCTTCCAAACATTCATAATAATTTACATCTCTATTACGCCTCCAGGCATTATGGATTTCAGCAATTGATTATAATAAAAATAACTTTGA
The DNA here is from genome assembly GCA_032191745.1 of Picea mariana. Lineage (NCBI taxonomy): Eukaryota > Viridiplantae > Streptophyta > Pinopsida > Pinales > Pinaceae > Picea > Picea mariana. The sequence goes on along the minus strand of JASDQU010588062.1, from coordinate 67,268 downwards.
TGCAAATATTGGATGATCTGGAATGAACTTCAAAAATGTTAAACTTGATTAAGGCCCCCATTCTACAGTAGTTGAATACTTATTTCCCCATATAAGTGTTTTCCCATCAACTTTTTTTAAACATAATTGATGTTGGAAGCTAATTTCATTATGTTTCTCAATACGTTTTCCCTCACCATGCGATCCCTAAATAAATCTTTGCATGTCAACAACTTCTTCTGATATGTGAAAAGAAGGCTCTAGAATGTATGATTTCTTAATACATTCAATTAATGATGGTAGGCTTCCAACATTTTTCCTCTTCAATGTTACTGAAAATTGACTGAACATTTGATCAATATGATCATGAGTGTGTCCAACAAGAAGGAAACCAACTTTTAACTTTCGAAAGATTCCTAGTTGAACAAGAATGCTTATATATCAAATTTTTTTTTTCCAGTACTAGTGTTGTCTAATTGTAGATATATAACTTGAGGAAGATTGTCAGACCAATGAGTGAGAACGTAATGAATTATGGTGATGGTAAGATTTGCATCATTATGAATATTTGGAGCTGTGAAGTAAACCCCTGGACACATTTTTCCATTAAAAACCATACAACCAACCAAGTGAAACTAAATGAAATTCTCTTCTTGTAAATGTTTTGGTGTATGGAAAAAATGTGGTAGAAGTTTTTTTTTTTGGTCCATGCCATCAATTATCACACCTATATATATTTTTGGAGCATCATAAAACTTATTTCTATGTTTATACAACTTTTTCCTTTCACTTGATTGTTGATTCTGATGTTCTTGAAGTGATTTGACTATGGAATCTACACAAGACATAAAACAAAAATATTGATAATATGTTTTCATAGTTGATAACTATCCAATTAAAAAAAAACAGAATTGTAAATATAAACCTCTTTCTATCCCTTTAGATTTATCTCTTCTTGATTTAAGAGTAGCACATACATTGCAAATCCCCATCCTTGACATCTTAGGAATATAGACATTGTTGAATTGTTTCTTCCATATTATTGTAAAATATGCATATGTAATAAAATTACTATTTTTTTCAACACCTTCAACATATTATTTGTATAAGTTTTAGATTTCTCTCCTTGAGAAATTATCTGGAATATGTATTGTGTCTCTATCTGGAATACACTCTCCATGTTTGGAAAATAATTCATGCATCCATGACAATTTATTGTTTGTTAATGGCCCACTCTCTTGTCCATGATGTACCTTTGAATAAAATGAAGGATCTTTTTCCAATCTTGTTTTTTAGATTTTAACCTTGTACAATATTTTACTACAAACAGATTTTCAATAAAAGAACATAAAATATACAATGGAAAATACACACATTACATAGAGATTTTTTCCCTGGAAACCCAAACCGGGAAAACCAACATATTCTATATTCATTCACAGTGATACATTGCTTACAATACAATATACATATAGGAGCCAACACATCCAAAACCATAACACAATGAACTGGATTAGTCAACAAACCTAATTCCTTAACCAGAAATAGAAAACCATCGGCACAAACCATGTGCCGAAAAACCTCCCAAAAATGGACACGAAAATCAAGGCGACACGAAAAATGAGGCAAAAATGAGACACGTTTCCTGAGGAAAAAAAAGTTTCTCAGGGGTGCTTCCCTTGAACCTCCACATAGGGAGGCTATTTACCCCCTCAAACCCCCCATACGTTCCTGACACAACGTAGCATACAATAGAGCTAGTCGTGCGAAGAATATAACACATACCCAACATTCTCCCACTTGTTGTTTTCTTTGCATACATAGGGTTATAGGGATACATAGTCAACAATCTAGAGAAGCAATGCCCATGGATCCTCTACACCAAGAGAACTTCTCGGTTCTCACATATTTTGTTAATGAATTTGCAACATTCTTCAAAGTTTCCACCTTCATCATCAACACTTTCTTTTCTTAAAACATGTCTCTCACAAAGTGATATTGAATATCAATATGCATTGTCTTTGAATTATAAGTTGGGTTCTTCGCTAGAAAAATTGCAATCTAACTGTCACAATATATCCTTACAGCTTGTTGTACCAACTCAATACTTGAACATAATATTTGTAACCATACTGCTTCTTTACTTGCATGAGTGGATTCCATGTATTCAACTTTTGTAGTTGAAAGTGCCACTACAACCCGTCTTTTTCTCATTCAACTGATTGCTCATCCAAAAAATTTAAATGCATACCCTCTTGTGGATATGCTACGATCCATATCTCCATCCCAATATGCATCCACAAAGCCATGTATGTCTAACACTCTATCCAATACTGGTCTTCCTTGGTAGCACAATCCATATCTAGAAGTGCCATGCAAATACCTGAAAACTCTTTTTACTGTTGTCCAATGCTCCTTCTCTGGTTTTGACATATACCTGCTCAAAACTCCCACAACATGTGCAATGTCTGGTCTAGTACAGACCATTGCATACATCAAAATTCCAACTACACTCGCATATGGAACATGAGACATGTCCTCCTCCTCTTCCTGTGTCTTGGGACACTGATCCGCAAATAAATTTACACCAACAAGAATATGGACCTTGACTGGTTTACATTCCTGCATATTAAACCTCTGCAATATTGTCTCGACATATTTTCTCTGATTTAACCAGAGTTTCCTCTTTTTCTTATCTCTTTTAATTTCCATGCCCAAAATGAAATTTGAAGCACCAAGATCCTTCATGTCAAATTTAGAGGACAACTGAGTTTTCACATCCTGGATAATCTCCTTATTGTTTCCTATCAGCAACATGTCATCCACATACAAGAAAAAATAAATCAAATGATCACCAATTAGTTTAAAATACACATAGTGATCCTTTTTGTTCTTGTGAAGCCAAGTCCCAACATATAAGTATCAAATTTTTTATACCACATCCTTGGTGATTGTTTTAAACCATACAGGGACTTTTTCAGCTTGCATACCAACTCCTTCTTTCCCTTCACAACAAATCTTTTTGGATGCTTCATATATATTTCTTCTTCTAGATCCCCATGTAGGAAATTTGTCTTCACATCCATCTATTCTACTTCAAAATCAAATGCAATAACAAAAGATAACAAAAATATTATAGAAGTTAACTTGGCAACAAGTGAAAAAATATCACCAAAATCAATTCCCTCAACCTAGGAATAACCCTTTTCTACTAACCGAGCTTTGTATTTCTGCACTTTTCCTTCTACATTCAACTTCCTTTTAAATACCCATTTGTTTCCAATGGGATCTCTTCCAGTCGACAACTCCACTAGATCCCAAGCCTCATTCTTATCTAAGGATGTCATTTCTTCATCCATGGAATTTTTCCAGAGCTTTCCATATTTTGAATCCACTGCCTCCCTGACAGTTCTAGGATCATCATCAGTAATAGACAAAGAAAAATTTGAACGAAAATCAGATGGAGTATACCTTTCCGGCAGCCTTCCTTCTCGAACCGATCTCCTAAGTACTGGAGTATGAGGATCTTCTTATTCTTTTGATTCATCTTCTCCTGTAGAGTATGATTCATCACCCTTTAAATCAAACTCTATTTTCTCTGGTTCTTCCTTACTTGGTAGGACTTCCTATTTAACAACATCCTTCATTTATCTAAATAAAACATCTTGTCTATACACAACCTTCTCATTTTATGGGTTCCAAAGCTGATAACCTTTGAGACCATCTTTATACCCAATAAAGATACACTTTTCATCCTTCTTATCTATTTTACTCATGTTTTCCTTTGGAACATGAACATAGGCCTCAGAACCAAATACCTTGAGATGTGTGAGAAAATGTTTCTTACCAGTTCATATCTCTTGTGGAGTATTTTCATCTAGCGCTGATGAGAGTGATATTTTGACTAGGTAACATGAAGTACCCCCTGCCTCTGCCCAAAATTCTTTCCCTAACTTGACACCACTGAGCATGCACCTTGCTTTTTCCATGAGCGTCATGTTCATCCTTTATGCAACTTCATTCTACTGAGGTGTATAAGAAGTAGTCTTGTGCCTTTCTATACTACACTTCTTACATAATTATTCAAATACATTCCCACAGAACTCTCCGCCATTATCTGTCCTCAACACCTTAATTATTTTCTCTATTTGATTCTCAACAAAGCCTTAAACTCTTTAAACCTATCAAATATTTCATATTTCTTCTTGAGGAAATATATCCAAGTATTCCTCAAGAACTCATCTATAAACGAGACATAGTACACATATTTTCCCAATGATGGAACCAACATAGGTCCAAACACATCACTGTGAACTAGATGTAAAATTCCTTCTGCCCTCATTGCACCAGAGGGGAATCTTACCTGATTTTTCTTCCCATATACACAATGTTCACATAAATCAAAATCCAGAGAGTAGTTATACATACCTTCAACCATACCTTTATCGTGTAGTATTCGAAGACCCTTCTCTCTGATATTCCCTAGTCTTTGATTCCACAACATAACCTTTTCTCTAGAGACTATAGGAGTTCTTTCTTCTTCAACTCCAATATCATGAACAATGGAACTATTACACCCATCACTAATAGTTCTTCCTTGCAACTTATATAGAGTTCCAAACCAAACTCCCTTTAGCAACACCATTGCTCCTCGAACCATCCTACAAGTTTCCTTTTCAAATATTGTTTTTACCCCTGCATCATCCATTTTTCTTATAGAAATCAATTTTCTGGCCAATCCTGGGATGTGCAGAACATTAGGTAGTGTTATAATCCTTCCATATATGAGCCTCAACTTGAATTTTCCTTGACCTATGATTCTGGTTGTCGAGTCATCACTTAGGAGAACATTACCTCCATCATACCTTTCATATTCACAGAACCACTCCCTGTGGGGAGTCATATGAAAGGATGCACCTGAGTCAACCAAACATGCCTCATGATATACATGTGTTCTTTAAGAATCCAAGTACACATCCCCTCCTTCTTCCTTTGAGGTATTTTCTTCTGTAGAAGGAGATTCTTCAGATCCCTTCTTTTTCTCAACTTTGGATCTACATTTCTTCTTGTAGTGCCTTCTTTTCCACATCTCCAACATACCTTTACAAACTTTCCAGGAGACTTAGATCTTCCCTTAGAATTATATCTCTCACTTGAGGACTTAAATCTATTTCTTTCTTGGGATCTTCCTCTTTCAAATAATGCATGTGTTCTCTGTCCTTCCATGTTCTTTCATCTCATCTCCTCTGAAAACAAGGATGAGACCACTTCATCAAACTTCAAGGAAGTTGCATTACTACCGATGGACATAACCAAAATATCCCACGAGTCTGGTAAAGAGCACATTAAATTGATACACTTATCTTCATCTAAAGTTTTAATATCAACATATACTAACTAACTTACCACAATATTGAAGGAATTCAAATGATCTGCCACCGAGCCTCCATCTCTCATCCTTAGGTTATATAACTTCTTTCTTAGGAATAGTTTATTTACGAGGAACTTAGATTGATATAAATTCCCCAATTTATCCCATAAATATTTGGCGGTAGCTTCCTATGACACATTCAGTAATACTGAATCTGAGAGACACAATCAAATTGTTCTCTTTTCCTTCTGATTCAAGGTTTTCCAGTCATCTACTAAAGTTCATATAGGTGTAGTGCTTGGATCCACCATGATCCACTGATCTCTTCCCACCAACAAATATTCCATCTTGAGCTTCCACAACTCAAAATGTTTCCCATTAAACTTCTCGATCTCCATTTTCAAAATGCTCGCCATTTCTTTTCACCTGAAAAATCAATCCCACAGATCTCCCAATGTAACAAGGCTTATCACAGTCTTGAGCCAAAACCTTGACCACAAAGGCATTCCCCTGAAGCCAATAAAGATATGATACCAAATGTAGATTTTCACCTTGTACAATATTTTACTGCAAACATATTTTCAATAAAAGAACAAAAAAGATACAATGGAAAATACACACATTACACAGAGATGTTTTCCTTGGAAACCCAAACCGAGAAAACCAACATATTCTATATTCACTCATAATGATACATTGTTTACAATACAATATACATATAGGAGCCAACGACATCCAAAATCCTAACCCAATGACTTGGATTAGTCAACAAACCTAATTCCTTAACCAAAAATAGAAAACCATCGGTAAAATCCATGTGCAGAAAAATTTCCCAACAATGGACATGAAAATCGAGGTGACACAAAAAACAAGGCAAAAATGTGACACGTTTCTTGATGCAAAAAACAATTTCTCAGGGGCATTGCCCCTGAACCCCCCTGTGTGCCCGACGCAACGTAGAAAACACTAGCGCTAGTCATGCGGAGAATATAACACATAACCAACATGTTTGGATTATTGATAGACAAAGATTACCGATTGAGTAAAATTGTTTGAAAGCCTTTCTGCAAAACAAAATATTCGCAATGCGATAATTGTATCATGTCTTAGTGGATATCATTTACCCCACTAAATATGAATTTTGCATGCTCTTATTCATTGAAAAACATTTCTTCTTTTTATTCAAGGCATACATGTAGTCCATACTTTTCAAACAATTCTTTTGACAAAAATCACTTGAAATCAAATCACTTATGGAAATTGATTTAGTGAGAAATTATTTCCTAGACCTTGTATAGCTAATTTGATTTGGATTGATAAAAAAAATTCTAGTCTTGCTCCAATGTAATATCCCCAATAGAGATGGGCTGGAATATTAATGTTTGTTGTCTAATTATGGTGTGTTTTTGTCAAATCAATGTCTATGTCGGTCAACCAATTATTACAAATAGTTTTCATATGTAATAGATATTTCATCAAACATATTGTTGGCATCCATTATTCTCATGACACAGAAGAGGCAATGTGGGAATTTTACTATGAATGGAAAACACCAATAAAAATATGGTCTATATTGGCTACTATGTAGCTTCAATACATCAACTAAAGACACAATTAACAATTCAAAAACCTAGAATTAATGTCTCTCTTTTCCAATATAGAAATAATTCCTTTGTCTCCTAAAAGTAGTTTGTCAATCTACTCAAGACTTCTCCAAATAGTTCATTGGAATATCCAATACCCCCAACTCAACAAAGATGACTCTCGACCTCCCTCAAAATTATCGTTGCCCAGTCCCTAAGAGACTACAACTCTCTTCCTCCAATTCATGTCTTGCAAGTGACCCTTGCGGCCCCTCAAAACCCTTCGATATACAAAGAGGGATGCTCGAACCCTCTCTAATTGTTCCTATAGTCTCTATAGTTGGTCTATGACCCTCCCACAACACCAATCCTCCATGGATGGAAGAAATAAATGGGTGATGAACCTCTTACAACACTATGTCCTCCAACGATAATATATAGGAAGGGTTTCAACCCTTCTCGAGATCCCCAACTATCATCCTAGGCTCCATGACCTCCACAAAACCACATACGACTGATACAAATCTCCATGGTTTTGAAAAAGGGTAAATCGTCCTCCAAGGAAGTGCCACAATCTCTTATGGATAATCACTATACTCCAAGATTGAATATGAATAAGATGAAGTCCCAATGAGAACTTCAGATGGATTCTTCTCTTCGTTTAGCTAGGGTGGGTAATGCACCACCAAAACCAAACCCACAATGGAATGGTTTTTTCAAAACCCCAACAAAAAAATTGGCTTAGAGAGCACTCCAAAACAAGAGATCAATTCATATTCCAAAGTGAATAGTTACCCCTCTTTTTATCCCTCCTCCAAGCCTTCTATATCTTTCCCTTTTTTGACCAAGTCAAACCTCACCCTTATTTCTCCTTTAATTTTCAGTTAAACAATAAAAATTACTTTTTAATGTTTAAGTAATTAATAATTTATCTTTTTATTTAATGTCACCTTAGAAACATGACATTTTCTAACCCAACGACACTAAATAAATCCCCATGACTCCCTTTTTCCACTGACTATAGCCTACAAAATTCATATAGGCTACTAAGTCATCCATCATCATGATCAATTGGAAGTGGACATTACAATCATCCCTTCTCAATATTGCTTGTCCTCAAGCAACTCCAAATCATAATATTTTAAGATATGCTCTCCTTTCCAAGTAGCATCTTCTGCAAGAAAACCTCTCCATATGACCAGGTACACCCGAATGACTATTATCCTTAAACTCCTCTCTCTCATGTCAACAATACTTTTTGGAGTTAGAACCAAATTCCCCTCCTCATCTAGGGGGAAATATTTACGGATGTGGTGACCTGATTTCCTAATGCCTTATTGAGGAAAGATACATGAAATATGTTGTGGATCTTGCTAGCATCTGGAATCTCCAACTCATATGTTACCTCTCCGACTCTCTTGATCACCTTGTAGGGTCCATAGAAGAAAGGCTTCAACTTCTCTATGCCACTCTTCTTTAGCGAAGATTTTATGTAAGGATGCAACCTGAGAAAGACTAAGTCCCCATCTTTAAAGTTATTCTCTACTTTGTCCCTATCTGCATACATCTTTTGTTGATTATAAGTGCCCTGTAAGTTCTCCTTCAAGACTCTCAATATGTCATGGCTCTCCTACAATCATTTGGCCTTAGGGCCCCTACTCTCCCCAATTTCCAAATATACAAATGATGGGCCATCGTACCCATACAATACCATAGATGGGCTCATCCCAATGGCCATGTGATATGTAGTGTTGTATCAATGCTCCTTGAGGTGCAACCATGTTATCCATGTCCTTTGCTACCTTGACACATAATTCCTCAGGTGCCCCTCAATCCATTTGTTCACTATCTCGGTCTTCCCATCCCTCCGGGCGTGATATATGGTACTAGGTGTCAACTTAGTCCTGGATAACCTGAATATTTTATGCCAGAATGCGTTGAGAAACCTGCTATCTTAGTCACTAACTATGTTCCTTGGAAGATCATATAGTCTAAACACATCCCTGAAGAATATGTCCGCTACTTGAGATGTGTTGTACTCTAAAGGAATATCAAATAAGTGTGCATATTTGGTCAACTTTTACACCACCACATAGATACAATCCCTGCCGTCTACATTTGACAACCCTGTAATGAAAACCATGGAAATGATTTCTCACTTTTTCTCAGGAATCAACAATGGTTGAAGTAGTCCTACAAGATGTGTAAGCTCGAAATTGTTTTCCTGAAAATTCATGCACTCTCTCACATATCGAAGCATGTACTCATTGATACCCTTCCAATAGAATCTTTCCCTCACATGTTTGTAGGTATTCAAATACCCTAGGTTCTCTGCCAGTGGTGTGTCATGTACTACCCTCAAAATATTATTCTTTAGTGTGGTCTCAGGGAAAAGATAGATCCTATATTTGTAGTAGATGATTTCATACACTACCTTGTACCTATCATCCTGGGTAATTCCTTCCATCATCTCACAAGAGAAGATATTATTGGAGTACTCCACCAAGAGAATGGACTTCTAGACTGTTAAGCTCTCTATCATGGAGAAGGTTGCAGTTTTGTTGGATAGGGAATCAACAAATATTTTATTCTTTCCATTTACATACTCAATGTAAAAATCATATGCCTATACCTTGCTTACCCATTTCTTTTTCCTCTCATTCAGGTTCCATTGCTGCAAGAAATATCTCAAGCTGTTGACACAAAGTGTTCTCCCACCAGGTACTATCTGAACTTGGCCAATGAATGCATGATGGCCAACATCTCCTTATTATAGATAGGATAGATCATCTCTGGCTCCCTCAAATTCCTGCTCTCGAAAGCTATGGGGTGTTGATACTCCATCAATACTACTCCTATCCCCTCATTGAATGCATCACACTCCAATACAAATGGCTATGAGAAATATTGGAGTTCTAACATTGGGCAAGTGGTCATCACCTTCTTCATTATGTCAAATGATTCCTACACTTCCTCTAACCATATGAACACTCCCTTCTTGGTGAGTTCTATCAATGGTGCACCCATTTGTGAAAACCCTTTCAAAAAGAGCCTGTAATAGATGCATATCCCAAAGAACCCGCGTAGTTTTGTAAGTAATTTGCAGGTGGGCCAATCTAATATTGTCTGGATCTTCTCCTGACACACATTTAATCCCTCGACACCAATCACATGCCCCAATTAGAGGATTTATGTCAACCCAAAATCACACTTTGCCTCCTTGGAAAACAATGACTTCTCCTCCATAATGTTGAGAATCTCATCTACATGCCTCAGATGTTCCTCCCAAGTCTTGTTGTATATTAGTAGGTCATTAAAGAATACTAGTAAGAACTTATTCAACTTCTTGTTGAAGATATGGTTCATACATGACTAGAAGGTAGCTGGTGTGTTATTCAACCTGAAAGGGATGACTAGAAACTCATAGTGCTTGTAATGACACTTGAACACTATGTTAAGGATGTCCTCCTCTCTAACCCTGATATGATGGTACCCAAATCAAAGACCAATCTTAGAGAAGTACACTTCCCCATGTATCTCATATATCATCTCATCAATCCTGGGTATTGGGTACCGGTTCTTGATGGTATTCTTGATCAATTCCATGTAGTTGATGCACATCCTCATTGTGCCATCCTTCTTCTTTACTAGTACTACTGAAGAGGCGAAGGGACTAGAGCTAGGCCTGATGTGACTCATCTCTAGAAACTCATGTATGGCCTTCTCCATCTCATCATTAAACTTCTTCGGATGGTTGTGTGGTGTGATGATCACAGGTTCCCCTCCTCCTCTAGTTCCATGACATGATCAAATCCCTTGTCAAGTGGTCTCCCTATTGGTAGTGGTATGAATACCTTTTCATGATTTTCAATCTATTCCTATATGTACACATGATAGTATTGGATATTCTGTGATGTATTCTCCATGATGATCAATAATTTTTCTATTCAAGCCATGTTTCTGTTTCTAAAAAGGGCCTCCATGCATTGGTTAGACAAGATATTGGGGGCACTGTTGGCATAGGGGAAGACCCAGGGTTCAAAGCTCAAGAGTGCACCAACAAAGCCCTAACTACTGACCCTTTCGGCAACACGTACGAAGCAGATGAAGTCTCACCCGAGGTAGAGGCAGGGGTGGTTGCAAGACTCGGGTGTCTGCAGCCTTAATTGGGACAAAGATCTGTGATTCTATCCTTACAGGGCACTTAGCATTGATCATTCATCAGTATTTAAACCTTATTATACTTCGCAGACAACACAGAGCTTTGTGGTGAATACTCAGGTGTACATTGTTTCAACATTTACCGTTAGTAACTCATATCATATCTAGTAGATCTTCACTAAGCATCCTTATACACATAAGATATAACAATCATATATATATCTAAGAAGCACAGAGCATAATTTAATATATCAGAGCATGTAGCATAAGAAAAGATAAACGCATTGAACCAAATCACAGATCGTAACACATAGATTTACGTGGTTCACCCCCCCTAGGGCTACGTCCACAAGATCTTCTTCTTTATTATTGTCTTCAAGATGTTACGAGCACAAAGCCTACAAAACCCTTCTTCGCATAGGACAGAAGATCTGCACAGCTCACTAGATCCTTCTTCCTTGCGTTACAACACTTAGCTTTCTATATCCATCACACAGTAACTTGCACTTAGCCTTGCAAGCCTTACACAGTTCGCATAGAGCACTTATTCGACATCACATAGATGCACTACCAATTTCACTTAGCAATCACATCTACTACTTCTTACATTTCCTATCTTTCTATTTGTACTTTACAAAAGTGGGCCTAAGCATGGGTAAATCCATGGGCCGACATCCCATTGCATTAACCCAAAAAACCTAAAAGGGGCCCAAAAGTGGACCGAGATCCCGTGATCTCTGCTTCACCTGGCGCTCCATCTTTGACAAGCTGTCAAAGTCCCAGAAAAGGGTCAATTATGACCAAGTGTTTCTAAAAGCTTGGTCAAGAGCCAACAGGCCCCCAACACTCACCTGTGACTCGTCCCGAGTCACTCAGGTCTAACCAATTCTTCTTCGAATTCCTCAAGCTTGGCTCGAGCTACTTCAACCTGCCAGATTGTCACTGCCTCTTTCTCAGGGAACTCCTGGATGAGTGCCTCATTAACCGGCCCTTGTAGGTGTTGTTCTACTATATTCACAAGCTGTTCAAGTTCTACTCCTTGGCTTTCAACTTTAGTGAACAGTTGGCATACCTTTTCTTGCACTGGTTGAAGTCGTTGAGAGACTTCCATTACTTTACTCTGAAGTGTGTGAATCTGTTGTTGGGCTATGTGTTTCTTTGGAAATCTCTTCATTCTCTCTATGGGTGACAGGGCCTTTAGCTGCACTTGTAGCTTTTCAGTGTCGTACTTCACCTCTTGGAGTTGTGACTCCAATTTATGCAATTCTGGGTTCTCGGTTAGGTTCTCATAGATATGCACACTTTTGCTACTTCAGTGTTTGCATTCCTCAGAGAGTGCTTTAATCCTTTCTACAGTGCTCCAGGCAGTTATTTCTCACTAGTCGCACACTTCTTGTGGGGTCTATGGTATGGTCTGAAGCTCTAAGTCCACGACTCTTTGTTGAAGTTGCTGAATAAATTTAGCAAGCGTCATCACTTGGCATTCGATGGGGTCCTCTGCCTTCTGTTCTAAGCTGGTCACAGAGCGAAATGCTTTGTTGACTACTTCTTCAATCCCAATCTGCTTCGTGAGCAATTTCTCTTTCTCTTTTTGAATCTTCGCTCTGTCTTCTTCAAATTTCACTTGGAGAGTGTCCTTCTCTTATTGCACATCTTGGCGTTGCTCGATGATTTCCTCCTGTGCTTGGTTTAAGGCCTGGGTGGCCTGCGCTATTTCTTCCTGTGCCTTCCGAAGGTGTACTTCGATTGTGTCAGCAATCTTTTGGAGTTGAACTGGTTCATTTCCTTCTTCTATTGTTGCTTCTGGCAAGGGCACAGAGGATATTGCGTGGCTAGACTAGAGAGCTTGTTGTACTTCTTGGAGTTCAATCTAGATTCTGTTGTACATTGTCTCTTTCTTAGCTTCCTGTTTTTCTTTTATCTCTTCTATGGCTTCTTTCATAGCTATGATAACAAAACTGAAGTCATATGGAGTGAGCGTGGTCTTCATCTTAGTCACATGTGCTTTTGATTTCTTTTGGGAGGAAGGTTCTAGAGGTGAACCCTTCCTTTTCTTTATGATTTCTTCTTCATCTCTTGGACTCTGTTTGACTTCCTCTAAGTCTTCACCATTACCTCTGTGCTCTGGTGTAATGAATGAAGTTCTTATAGATCTGTTGTCTACATCTTGGATCTCCTCATCCTTCTTTGTCTGCTTTGTTTTCTTTGTATTACTGGGCCTAGGTGTATTCTGCGTAGCTTCTGGGCTGTCAATGTCGGATACTTCTGTGGGGTCTGCTAGAATAAGGAGGTCCTCCGACCATTCCTTGGTGATTTCCTCTAGGTATTCTTCTGTCAACTTATAATAAGACTGAAGCTATTCCTTGTTCTCATCAGCACATGCTATCAATTATATAAAATGGCGTTCTGCATTGAACTTTATCAAAGGTTGGAACCTGTGTAAAGTATTCGGGGTCATGCGAGGCTAGGATTGGATGGTGAGATTCAACTGGGTGTAGTAGGTATGGAATATGACATTGGATTTCCACTACTTGTTCATGTCATTCGAGTACCATAGGGTACTGAACTTCGCAGCCAGTGGTTCAAAGGGGTCAATGTCGGGGAAGGTTGCACCCTCCGGTAGCTCCCATGCAATGAAAGCTATAAGTATCAAGAGCCAACTAAAATGAAATTCATGCCCCTGATCCTAGGATTCTTTGAAATCAATCTCTAGTTGATTCACTAGGTACTTCGCCCAGTTCATATGTAGTCCCTCTGTGCACTTTCCTGCGAGGTCGACTACAAAGTCGGATACTTGCATTGGTCGATTCTTGAGTACCAAATTCCCTGCGATCAATTGACAGGTGAGGCATACTATGCCACTTTTAATAGAATCTACCTTGTATCCTCGCATGCCTTTCTCAACATTTCCATAGGATTCTTTGATCTTCTGAGCAAGAGCGTGATCCACGGTCTTTCCAGGATAGTGATCCTAGGGATCAAGGCCCTGCATGCTAAGCCTGATGATCCGGTTGATCAGCGTTGGATCAACTGTTATGTGATAGTTCAACCATAAGTATCCTCCATGGTAACTTTCCAGCATCAACTTCACACAAGAATTCACCTCTTGGTGTCTGCCAAAGTGTGGTATCTTCATAACGTTGAGTAGAGTATACTGCGCGAGGTTCATCGTCCATTACTGAGGGACGATATTTGAATTCTTTCCCTTGGTTCTGGTAAGGTACTTGTATGGGGCAAGTGTGCTATAAACTTTACGATCCTCCAGGTTGAAGTCACTAAACTTCAAGGCTGTGATCTTGTCATGATCCGCGTGGACTGTGCGTACTCCTTTAGGTAGGTACGCCGTGACTAGAGTGTACTCAAAGTCTCTAGACACACTATCTCTGTTGATCACACCACTTAGAGGTGGTATGTAAGTAGGTATGATGGATGGAACCAACTTCGCATTGGCCATATCATCCTTATGTTTGGTTCTTATTTCTGCGTCGGCTCGGGATGTTCCTACTCGGACAATCGATGGGGAGGCTTGCACTCCTCTCGTCGATGATGCCTGTAAACTTGTAGACAATCCCCGTTCCGACATGACTCTTTCATCTTTCAGGCTAGCGAGTACCTCTCTTACAGATTATTCTGCTGCGCTAAAGTTTTCAGACATATACGCTCAGGATCAATAGCTCAGGTTCTCATAGTAATGTAGGTACTGTAGTAAGGTAGAGAGTAAGGGTGGAGTAATCACGGTTCACAATTCAGGTAGCCTGCGTACTCAAATTCACGATTAGCAAAAGTGTCTTCCATGCATGGCGCGATGGATTAAGTAAGTAATTCTATAAAAGATTGTTTGCAATGGGTATGGGGCTTCCTTAACTATGGTTCTATCCATTATGCTGTGGTATAACAGCCTGGTGATGAGCCATCAATGCTTTTCGATCCATTCGGGGCGGCAGTCGAATGGATATATTGGCCTCCAACAACTATATTTCTTCACCACGACGAAGTGACCCATGTCATTGTTATGTTATCCCGATGAAGCTTGAATTGTGAAAAGTTTATTTCGGAGAGGTTCCCTCTGGAACCCTCTGTATCCTGTTGATCTGAGCTCTCTTTTTACTTAGCTTTCTATCCATCTTCCCCGTGAGCTTCATCTCGGTATTTCTTTTCTCGTTCTGATTCTTATTTTCCTTGGGCATAGTCACTTCGCGCTGCTGAGGTTCTTTCCCAAGACTCAGGAAAACTAATTCATCTATATCTAGTAAATATACTCCAATCTTCTGTGAGCCCCCTAATTCTTTGACATTGGGGTTTCTAGTGTCAATTAGCTTTGATTTATTCTCCAGTTCCTCAATCAACTGCACGATCCTTCTGGTCATGAAATCTTTTAGCTCTTGTCTCTGCTGTTGTAAAACCTTTTCTTCTTCCTTCTTTCTGGATTGATCCCTCTCAATCCAAGCTTTTCCAAGTAACATAGTGAACGAAGTGTCATCCTCAATAAATATGATAATCTCAAAATCTTCTTTTGTTGAAGTTCCATTGACTGTCATAGGCATCTGAGCGAGTTTTCCACATAACATCACCAGTTTTCCTCTGAATAGTCTTATTCCTCCCAGTGAAGGAATCATGACAAGCTTCCCTATAGCTTCCCAGGTTCTTTCTGGCATAATGTTCACTTGTGTTTCTTCATCAAGAATATAGTTAATGTTGAAGTCCCCTAGTCTTGCTTCGATTTTTTCCTTTTCTTTGAAGATCTTTGGTAATCAGACATCTTTATGTTCCTTCAGGGTTTCTTTCATCTGTATTAATACTTTCTCTGATTATTTCTGGGGTTTTTCTATTTATGGGGATATCCTAGGGTGTTCCTCATGTAGATTCATTCTTTCAAGCTTAGAAAACATTCTAGGGCAATCCAATACTTCATGGTCCAAAGCTTTGCAACAGAGACAACTAGGTTTTCCACCCAGGCAATCCTTAGCTAGATGGCCTCATTTTCTGCAACCGTAACATAGGGTCAATCCTCTCTTTCTCGCAAATGATCCCCAACTTCTTTTGTACTGCGCACCAGGATCATGGTAGTTAGCCTGCAAAAAATTCTTTCTAGGATCTTGCATGCATTTGTTAGTCCAAACATTATTTCTATGCATAGGTATAACATATCTATCATTATGCTTATCAGATCTACTCATATCAAACTTTCTTTCTTCTATTAATGCCCTAGGTTTTAATCTAGGACCAAATCTATCAAACATACCTAGATCCATGCTCTAGAAACAAAAATTTCACTTATCTTACTTCTACAGAGCACAAAGCTTCCATATCTAAGAAATTTTAACTATTATTACCTTTATTAGAGCACAGGGTTTACAGATCTTACCTCTTCTCTATAGATCTGACCTCTTTCTTTCAGAAATTCCCACTTTTACTTTTCTTAGAGCACAAAGCGTTTAGATCTCGCTTATTTTCTTCAGATCTGATCTTCCTTTCCTCAGATCTGACCTTATTCAAAGATTTATTTTGCACAAAGTTTCTTCATCCTCAGTTCCCAGCAATCACAGTTTCAGGTCCCGACAATGGAACCATTGTTGGCACAGGGGCAGACCTAGGGTTCAACTCTCAAGAGTGCATCAACAAAGCCCTAACTACAGGCCCTTTAGGAAACACCTGCGAAGCAGATGAAGTCTCACTCGAGGTAGAGGCAGGGGTGGTTGCAAGACTTAGGTGTCTGCAACCTTAGCTGGGACACAGATCTATGATTCTATCCTTACAGGGCACTTAGCATAGATCATTCATCAATATTTAACCCTTATTATACTTCGCAGACAACACAGAGCTTCACGGTGAATACTTAGATGTACATTGTTTCAACATTTACCCTTAGTAACTCATATCATATCTAGTAGATCCGCACTAAGCATCCTTATACACATCAGATCTAACAATCATATATATATATATATATATATATATATCTAAGAAGCACAGAGCATAAGTGAATATATCAAAGCATGTAGCATAAGGAAAGATAAACGCATTGAACCAAAGCACAGAGCATAACACACAAATTTACGTGGTTCACCCCCCCTGGGGATACGTCCACAAGATCTTCTTCTTTATTATTGTCTTCAAGTTGTTACAAGCAAAAAGCCTCCAAAACCCTTCTTCGCATAGGATAGAATATTTGCGTAGCTCGCTAGATCCTTCTTCCTTGTGTTACAACACTTAGCTTTCTATATCCTCCACACATTACTTGCACTTAGCCTTGCAATCCTTACATAGTTCACACAGAGAACTTATTCAACATCACATAGATGCACTACCAATTTCACTAAGCAATCACATCTACTACTTCTTAGATTGCCTATCTATCTATTTATACATTACAAAAGTGGGCCTAAGCGTGGGAAAACCCACGGTCCGACATCCCATTCCCATTACATTAACCCAAAAACCCTAAAAGGGGCCCAAAAGTGGATCGAGATCCCGTGATCTCTGCTTCACCTGGCACTCCATCTTTGACAGGCTGCCGAAGTCCCAAAAATAGTCAATTATGACCAAGTGTTCCTCAAAACTTGGTCAAGGGCCAACATGCACCTGTCTACATATGTCTTAGGATGACTCGTTGACCACTTTTGTCCATAAACTCCATCCTCATGTTCTGATAGTTCATGTGGATATCTCCCAATGATTACAACCAATGAACTCCTAAGACCACATGGATGTCTACCAAATCCATGACATAAAAGTCATTGGTCAACGTATAGTTTTCCAATTTTACATCCAACCCCCTGATCCTCTGAGTACACATCATGTTGTACCCATATTCTACTACCACATTGAATCCATAAAAGTCCTCTACAAGGATGTGTCTCCTAGTGACAAGTGTTTCATCAATGAAGTTGTGGGTGGCCCACCCATCAATAAAAAATGTAACCCTCTTCCCCTACAAAATGCCTCTAACCTTGAAGATGTAATATTTGGAGACTCCTAAAATTGTGGCAATGACCACTCTCTTGGTGCCCTCTTGCAATATTTCTTTCTTTGTAGTATCAAGGTGTGGTGGCTCACTACTCCCTTTTCCATTATTTTGTAAGTGATCTATCTCATCTTCACTATCATCCTCCACGTCGGAAAGCACCTCAATGTAATGAACCTTACCTTTTCCCATACATTGATTATTTGGTTCCCATTGTTCAAGGATAAATTCATGAGTGCGGACACAGACCAATCTCCACAGATCCACCCGGATCTGGAACAAACCGTGACAGAATACTACTCTTTCCCTAGTTCTAAAGTGTTGAATGGTCAAGAAAAGAAGGATGATATACTTACTTGTGAAAGCTCTCCTTATCTCTGTTGATCCTCGCTCTGCTACGATGCTCT
>JASDQU010588062.1:22480-43492 GCA_032191745.1 Picea mariana | reverse complement strand
CATTTTTTTCCCTCTAATATTTTCCCTTCAAAATTAAATAAAAATATTACTCTATTAATCGTTATTTATTAGTTAATTACAATATTTTTCATGTTTTTTAATTTATCCCACATTCATTAAACTTAATGATGATTCATATATTAATCTTAGGTATATATATACCCACTCTTCTTCTTTTTTATTTATCCCATATTCATTAAACTTAATTGTAATTCACATAATCTTTGCTATATATACAAACTCATGTTTTTCCTTTTTATATTGCGTTAAATATTGGGAAACATTCATTAAATAGTTTAGATCAATCTACAAGGAGACATTGGAGGAGAATCTAGCATTTCAGAGGTTAGTATTTTTTTTAATTCTTACCATTTACCAATTGTTTTTTATATAAGATCAAATTTGTATTATAAGAGAATTTTTTATGCTAAAATCATTGGAAACAATAAAATATATGAGAATTTTTATTTTTTTTTTCTAAATAAATCACAATTTTAAAAATATTTTTAGACCTTTTTTGAAGAAATTTTCACAAAAATTGTACGATTTTGAGAAGAAAAAATGAAAAAAAAAAATAATTTTAGTGCATTTTTTTTTATAAATGTTTTACAATTTTATTGTTTTTCAATCATTTATTTATAGTTTTGGCTTGTGAGGGTTAGTGGGGGAGATCCCCCTCCACGCAAGACTAAGTCTTGGCCTACAAAGGCACTATAGGTGATGCTGGGCATCACCCCTAGCCCACCGTAGGCCAAGTCCTTGCCACGTGGGGGCCAAGACTTGGCCTACGAGGGGCTGGGGTGATGTAGGGCATCGCCCCAACCCCCCCTGTGACCAAGTCTTGCCCCCCATGACCAATATTTCAATAAAGTGGTTATGGGATTTATGGAAGTCACAACAACACCATTTTGGAGATTTCTAACTTTTCATTCAGACACACAACAATGATTAGTACAATCAAGCTTCAAGGGAAAATAAAAGACAAGGATACAACTTTTTTGGTAAGATATTGAAAGTGTATGTTTAGTTATTAAGATTATAGATCATTTTTATTAATTCACGAGTTAATTGATTTTTCACTTATTTATGTTATAGGCACAAGCCTAGTATTCAGAGCTCCAATAGAGAACCATTTACACATGATATTGAGAGCATACATCTTGCAAGATGGACAAAAGATGATTCTTATAATTCTATTCTTGTCAATGTAAAGGATGGAGCGAAATCCTAGTAGTTTATTGGTTTACAATGTTGTGTTTAGAAAGCTAACATATGAGGAAAAGGATTTGAAAGGAAATATTGTTAAAATTTATCAAAAGCCACAAGAACTAATTCATTATCTTATAAATACATTTTCAAATGAATGAGATTGGGTTTTGGATTTGTTCTTGGGTTAAGGGAAGACTTATGATATAACATTTATGAAATCATACTTTCATATTTATTATTTTTAATTTATGGTTTTTTTACATTATTTAACTTAATTATTTATTTTTTATTCGGTGATTAGGTACAACACTAGCATGTTTCTTACATAAAGGAATAAATTGCATAGCCATTGAAAGTGACTCACTACGGTGCGGTTTTATTCAACAAACAATTAATGCTATTCCATCTCTTCTAGATTAAATGCAAGAAATTGGCTTGAGGAAAGGAGGTTTTAATGAATCAAAGGTGGAAAGAATGTCAAAGGAACCTCAAGTACCATTAGGAGGATTTATTGAAAAGGATCACTTTGGAGAACTTGCGGATATCAAAAACCCAATGAAAGAGAAAAATGACATATTGGAAGAACATAATGATGTCCAAGAAGATGATGATCTGTATCTTGAGAATGATGAATTTGGGATATATGATATTGTTGATTAGTTTCAAGATGTCCTTGAAAACAATGCTCAATTTTGAAATTTTTTGATGAGCTATAATTGTAATGTTTTGACTTTCAGATTTTAAAATAAGAATGAATATGTATCTATTGTTGTTTTATGATGAATCTTTTTTATTATTTTCCTTTTAATTTTGTTTGTATGTGAATCAATATACTAGGGAAAGTGGCATTAAATGTTGTCAATGTTTTACTTCAAATGTATAAAAATATGGAAAAAATGTTAATTTTTTTTTTATTTTCACTTTGTTTTTGTTCAATTATGTCCATAAAAATAATTTATTTGACATGTTGTTTTAAATGGATAGCTTCCAAAATGTATAGGTTTTTTTTATTATATATGGCTTTAAAATGTATATATATTTTTTCTAAATATTTAAAAATAGTGTTATTTAACTACAATTATTTCCTATGTATTGAAGTAAAGATAAAAAAATGAGTTAAAAATGATATTCTAGACTATATTTAAAAAGTATGACACCATAAATTAATTGAGACATACTTGCATGAAAAATATTAATTTAAAAAAAGTAAATGGTATACAACATTTTTAACATTGAAAAAAATGGAAAAATGATTAAACGTTTAATCACTCTTGAAAAAAAAGTGATTTAGAAAAAATTGAAAAAATTTGAAAAAATAAGCATTTAAGAAAAATGTAGACAAATTATGGATAAGAAGATTTAAAATATAAAAAAAAAAAACCCTAAAAGGGGGGAGGCAGGGGGGGGGTGCTACCGGTAGAACACATTTTCAAAATGAGGTAAAAAATTTGACCCCTAAAAAATCGAGAACTCTATAGAGTTCTTGTTAAGTTGGTTTCTTTGTTATGAGGGAGGGGAGGAGAGGCTTGAGGCAGTTTGCAATAATTTTGGTAATTATTTTGTAGATGACATTATAAAGGGCTATAGGTCATGATTTTTTGTGGTCTTCGACCTTGTCCTCTTTGGGAATTAAGGTGATAAAGGTGGAGTTCAAGGCTAAGAGGACCTTAAGAAATTTCTGAGAGTCTTCTACAACTTCCAGGACATCCTGTTTAATCAAATACCAACACGCATGGAAAAAGTCAGTAGTAAAACCATCAAGACCAAGGGATTTACCTTTGCTTCTTTCCAAGACATCCCGTTCGACTTCCTTGATGTAGATGTTTCTCATTAGAGCTTCATTGGGTTCTTCAATAACTGGCTTTGGAATGTGCTGGGTTATTTTACGGATGGATGTTTTCCTATCCTTTTGAGGTTCTTTCAACAAGCTACTGTAATATTGAATTAACTCTATTTCTATGTCTTAGTGGTTGTAGAGTTTGTTTCATTGGCTATCTCAGAGAAACGTGATCATGTTCTAGTGTCTACATTGGAGCATTGAAATGTGGAAGAATTTAGTGTTTCTTTCTCCTTCTCTGAGCCATTGGTCTTTGGATTTTTGGTGCCATAGTTGTTCCTCCTGATTTTTCCTAATCGATATATGAGCACTGAGGTTGGTTTCTTCTGTCGTGAGATCCTTAGATCGGCCATTGATGATAATTATTTGCCAAAATTGCTTCATTCTATTAGAGAGTTAGCACTTGGCCTGGAAGATATTTCCAAAGTTCTTCTTTATTCCAAATCTTCAGCTGATGTTTGAGATTTTTTAAGCATTGTTGGAATTTGTGCATTGGGGATCTAAAGCGAATTGTCTCTAATTTCCACTAGTTGGAAATGTTGGCTTGGAAGAAGGGTTGGTCAAGCCAGAATGGTTCGAATATTAAGGGGATATGTTTTGGGCTTGTTTGGATGTCTAAGTTGATACAAATAGGTCAGTGGTCAGATCCATGGAAAGGAAGGATGGAGGCTTAAATGGAAATATTCTTATGTAGGAGGAATGTAGAGACAAGGAAGCGATATAAATGAGAAGCAATTTGGTGAGCACCTTTATGGTGGTTGTTTAAGGTAAATATGTCATTTCCAGTTTCCCAGTTCACCAAAATAAGATCATAGATGGTCTCCTTAAAGTGGTTGGAATCCTATTCGAGGTGGTTTAACCCTCCCTACTTTTCAAAAAGAGAGGAGATACTATTGAATTATCCTCCCAAGATCCATGGTGAGTTGAAGGTTAGGTAGTTTAAATGGAGTAGAGAGTTGAGAAGGGCTAATTTTTCTGGGAGATACTGAGGATTGTAAATGTTAGTGATGAATCCTACTTGAACCAAGCCGATAACTTGGAATTTGGCAGATATTGAACGACAGGTGGTGAAGAAATGAGAGAGGGTGATTTCAGAGGGATGACAAAGGATCTCCAATCCTCCAGAAGCTCCGTTAGCATGAAAAAACTATATATTGATAGCCACACCAACATTTTGAAGCCATCTTTTCTATAGTTTTGGAGGTACATCTAGTTTCTTGAATCATCATAATGGAGTGTTTCTCTTCAGAAATTAGAGTCTTCATCGCTCTATGTTTGCTTGGGTTGTTAAGGCCTCTAATATTATATGAGGTTATTTTCATTAGGATGGGTGGGGTTGGGTTAAGAATTTTTCCACCATGTTTTTTATTAAGCCCAAATTGACTAGGAGTTCCCCGAGTTCTTGGAGGAGATGCATATTGGTGTGTCAACCACTCTTTTTATCTTCTTTAGTCGATTTGATTGCTTATTTTATAGAGAAATTTGTTGGAGTACTTCACACACACCTAGGATTTCTTTTTCCTAAGTTTTTCCCTATGTTTATTAGTCATTATCGAGTCTCCTAAAGTTTATGGGAGAATATTCCTCTAGGAGAATATTCTCTTCAATTTTCACTTCAGTTTGATCAGTTGAGTGGAGTCTAGATGCCACATTGGTATTATCACCATGCAACATTGGGATCATCACCAACTAATGCGCATTGTCCTTGGGATCTTCACTAGACTAGTGCATTACTCATGATTCCCTAATCTCCTCCTCACTTCACTCTTTTTCAATCAGTTAACTGAAGACTGATAGACTAGTTAACTCAGCTAGGTGGTAGTTCACTCTCGTAACTACCCGAGAGACTAGACTAGGTGGCAGTTTCCTCCCGTAACTGCTGGTGTGTGTCCAGATCACTCTAGACCACCAATATGACACATTGAATTCTCCTCCAGTTCACATTGGTTGATTTATATAGAGTATATCATGTGTAAATTATCATTCATTAATTTGGTTAACGAGAATTCTTCCATTCTTTCTCTCGTGCTTCTTTTTTCTTCTAGTTTCTCTACAACTGTGTATGTAAATTCCTAGCTAGATATATTCTATGAAGGTTCAACACATTTACATGGTATCATATCTGATAGATTGCTAGGGAAAAGACACACCAAATTATTTTTGCAGGTACTGAAGATTGAAGACAACAGAAAAATGGAATTTTCAAAAGAATCCGTTCTTACACCATACAATTTCTTTGCATGGAAGGATAATATGATCATGCATATTCGAAGAAGAGGATTGTACATGTTAACCATGAACATAGAGACATAACCAACATCAGCCATAGAAAAATCCAATTATCTAAATTGAATGGATGAAGCATTCAGAACAATTTGCAGTCTCATTTCTCCTGAACTCCTCTTTCACATATCCTCTTGTAAAACCCCCAATGAAGCCTAGACCACCATGGAAGGGGTTTTTGGAAAAAAATATTAGATGATGGGGCAGATGCTCGAGGTGTATTTTCTCACATTGGATCCAAAAATCTTCTACAATCTCCAAGATTTCTTTACCAAATATAAGGATTTGTTGTCACAACTCAAAGCTTGCGGGGTTGATAAATCTAAGGAGGAGAAACAAATGGTTCTCACAGTTATCTCCAAACTTGGTCCAAGACACTCAGTGTTTGTATCCATATTTCATTTAGTTAGATTCACATCTGGATCCACTTGGAATATGCCCTCTCTTGAGGAATTTATCGAGTCTCTGACACAAGAGCAGAACAAGCTCATCAACATGGGAAAAATAAAAGGCCCAAAGGCGCATGAACTTACTTTTCAAGATGGCAACGATCATCAATATCCAAAATATAAAGAGAAAGACAAAAGGAAATCACATGCAAATCTGAAGAAGGAAGGGTACTCAAAAGCCTTCAATGATGCCTTTGGATCCAAAGGTGGAAAGGGAAGAAAAGGGGAGAAATGCACTTACTTCCATAAAGGTTTCCATCCATAATCCGCATGTATGAAAAAAAAGATAGATCTAATGAATCAAATACTTCAGAAAAAAAACCTTAGAGATCACATCCCTGAGGGTGCCGAGAAGAAGAAGCCAAAATAATACAATCCCAAGAAAGGCAATTCTAGTCATGCTTTCATTGCCATCAAATCCTCTCCCGATGCTTGGATTGTAGATTCAGGAGCATCACACTACAAAAATGACACAAAATAAGTATATTCTTTGTTGGATGCATGCAAAGGTCCTCCTATTATGATGCAAGACAAATCTCCAGTCGAGGTCATTGACAAAGGAAGGATTGAACTCACAAACGAAAGCTTCGAGAATGTGTTGCACATGCCCAAACTTTCCGTCAATCTTCTATCCATGTATCTGATGACTAACTCCGACACTGGAAAGAGATTCATATTTAAACATGATGCAATGTATATCTATGAAATGCAAACCAATTCCAGGGTTTATACCGGTGAGGTATATCATCAATATAGACTCTACACATTTTCTAAATTTATTGAACCATATTCTGCATTACTACTTACCCATGCTGATGAAAGTAGTAGGATATGGCACGAAAGGTTCAAGCATTTAAATTTTAGATATATGCAAGAGATTAGCAATCAGGGAATGGTTGATGGTCTACCCGACATCCACTTCTCCAAAGGAACTTGTGAGGGATGTGTTTTTGGAAAACACCCTCAAGAGAAATTCGTCAAAGGAAAGACTCAGAGGAATTCCTCTCCTTTAGATCTGATCCATAGTGACCTCATGGGCCCTTTTCCACTTATATCAATCAGTAAAGCAAGGTATGTGCTCGTTTTTTTTTATGATTTCTCACGCTTCACATGGATTTAATTTCTCAAGAAAAAATCAGAAGTCTTTCAACACCTCAAATATTTCAAATCCCTTGTTGAGACACAGTCAGGAAATAAAATCAAAGTACTTCGAACAAATAATGGGGGAGGGTATGTAAACCATGAGATAAAAAATATTTTTCATGAGGAAGGGGACCCACTTCTGCATTTTCGGCTCACGTGCATGGGCCAGGATCCCTTTAAGAAGAGGAAGGCACTTGATCCATAGAGAACATAGAGTATATTTGTTGGATACCCCGATTGTGTGAATGGATACAGACTCATTGATATTTCCTTGGACTAGCTCATCATTGAGCGTAGTGTCCTATTCAAGGAAAGTGTCTTGCATGTACCTCAACAGCTGCATGTAGACACCTTTGTTCTTCCACCTGTCAGAGATGATGAGAATGCACATGTTGACTCTTCTTCATATGAGAGTTTTGATTCAAAGGATTCAGATGATCCATATACAAATTCACTACAATCATATGTATAGTCAGTGCATCCAGATGCATATGCAGAGCCAGATTCGAGGCCCAAGTGGGCCCAATCTACTCTTTAGGATGCAAGGGATCTTGTTGGGGATCTAGTTGATACTAGGAGGAATCGATATGATTTCTAGGAGCCTCCTCTTGTACTCACTTCTATTGAATCATTTCCACCCAAGCATATTTTCTTAGTTCAGCCTTCAGATCCATAGTCTTATGGCAAGGCTGCTAGAAATCCCTTTTGGGAGTCTGCCATGTCGGAGGAGTACAACTCTCTCCTCGATAACCATACTTGGGATCTGGTTCCCATTCCTTTAGAACATAAAATTGTCAGGTGCATATGGTTCTATAGGACCAAGAGCACAACAGATGGATATATTAGCAGATACAAAGCCAGGCTAGTTGCCAAAGGATTTCAACAGGTGCATGGCATTGACTTGATGAGACCTTTTCTCCAGTAGCAAATATGGATTCCATATGTTTGACACTTGTCATTGCGAAAAACAAGGGATGAGAAGTCCATCAGATGGATGTGAAGAATAAATTTCGTCATGATGATCTCTCTGAGGAGATGTATATGGATAAGCCCCTGGGATTTATGCAAGATTCATCTTTGGTTTGTTGACTGAAGAATTCTCTTTATGGCCTCAAGTAGGCTCCTAGGGCATGGTATTCCAAGATGGAATCCTACCTTCTGTCAAAAAACTTTGTACATTGTAAGTCAGACCCAAATGTTTACATGGTCAGGACAGTTGAATCACTTCTACTCCTAGTTTTGTATGTTGATGATTTGTTGATCACCATTTGCTTGAATTCAATGATTGTTGCAGTCAAGAGGATTCTGCATGACAGGTTCTTGATGAAGGACATGGGTCCTCTACATTTCTTCCTTAGACTCAAGATCAATCAGGATGCATCAGGCATCAAACTGTCTCAAGCCAAGTATGTAGAAGATCTCCTTGAGAGATTTCACATGACAAACTACAAGTCTACCCCGACTCCTTTCCTATCAGGATTCAAACTTGAGGATGGTGGAGACACTTCACTGGTTGACAACACACTATACAAATAATTAGTGGGCTGTTGTTGTATCTCACACACTCCAGAATAGAACTCTCCTATGCAGTTGGAGCAGTCTCTAGGTTCATGCAGGAGCCGCATGAGCTACATTAGAAGGATACAAAGTGTATCCTTAGATACATACAGGGAACCATCACCTTTGGGATTCACTATTCAATAGAGTCTACATTGGACCTCATCGGGTTCACTGATTCTGACTGGGATGGCAATAGCATTGATCGCAAGACCACATCTGGTTACACACTCAGTCTTGGTTCTGGGCCTATCTGCTGGTCGAGAAAGAAGAAGGATTCTATTTCTCTATCTTCAGCTGAGGTAGATTATAGAGGGGTAGTTAACATAACCATTCGGGCTATGTGGCTACAACATTTTCTCACTAAGTTGGGCATTGAGTTTCATCGGTCGATCATCATCTGGTGTGACAACCAGAGCACTTTGAAGTTCTACAGAGATCTAGTTCAGAGGAAATGGATGAATCACATCGAGATCCACATGCACTACATCTGAGACTTAGTACACGAGGGGATCATTGGCCTACAGTTTTTTCCTTCATTAGAATAGACTGCAAACATCTTGACCAATACCTTCACCGAGTAGAAGTTTCATTCTATGTGCAATCATCTTGGAGAGAAGGACACAGTTACCTAGAAATTGTCAGTTCTCATTTTTACATACATTGTACTTTGAGGGGGGGGGGTTCCCATTAGGTTTTCCCTCTTTCCTCATTTTATTTCAGTGCATCTTTTGTATTTGGTTACCTAACATTGCCTCATTTTCAGGACCCATTCTTTATTTTCACCATAATGATGTTCAGGGGGGTGTTGGAGTACTTCACACACACCTAGGATTTCTTTTTCCTAAGGTTTTCCCTATGTTTATTAGTAATTATCGAGTCTCCTAAAGTTTAGGGGAGAATATTCCTCTAGGAGAATATTCTGTTCAGTTTTAACTTCAGTTTGATCAATTGAGTGGAGTCTAGATGCCACATTGGTATTATCACCATGCATCATTGGGATCATCACCAACTAATGCACATTGTCATTGGGATCATCACCATACTAGTGCATTACTCATGATTCCATGATCTCCTCCTCACTTCATTTTGTTTCAATTAGTTAACTGAAGACTAATAAACTAGTTAACTCAGCTAGGTGCCAGTTTACTCTCGTAACTTCCTGAGAGACTAGAATAGGTGGAAGTTTACTCCCGTAACTACTCGTGTGTGTCCAGATCACTCTATACCACCACTATGGCGCATTGGCTTCTCCTCCAGTGCGCATTGGTTGAGTTAAACAGAGTATATTATGTGTAAATTATCATTCATTCATTTGGTTAATGAGAATTCTTCCATTCTTTTTCTCCTTCTTCTATTTTCTCTACAACTGTGCATGTCAATTCCCAGCTAGATCTATTCTGTGCAGGTTCAAAAAATTTATAGAATTATTTATTCCTAGAGTAGAAGAGGTATAATTCTTACCTTTTAGCAATTTCGCTTCCTTTTCCTTGGATTTTGACTTCAGGAGAGCATTTTTTAGAGCTGGATTTGTTTCTCTGGAATGGAATGTGCTTCTTATCATTCACAGGTAGATGCTATGCTCTGTAGATCTAGCTCTTCAAGCTCCGTTTCTTCTCCATATTCCTGATCTTCTTTGTTTCCTCACTACTACATATGTATGGAAAAAATAACGTTTTACTCTGGTAGTACAAATAAAATTGGTCATACTATCGGAGTTTACTTGAATATTTGTATTTGTATTAAAAAATCCCCAATGTTCGTCGAATATCCGATGCTAGTGACTGTCATCGGATATCTGATAATTGACCAAGTCAACGATCGTTAGTTATTCAACGAGTGAGGAGGTCAATGATGTGTGTATCAACGTTTGACTAAGTCAATATTTTTGTTCATTAAGAAACGTCTCTCTGGTCAACATCCATCAGCAATCCGACGAAAGTGCGATACATAATTAAAAAAAGTTTAAAATATTAAATATGTTCGATGTTGTTTCTATACTAACAACAGTTTTCATAGGTTATAAGGGATATTTTTAGGTCATAATACAATTTTTTATTTATTTTGTTAATTGCATTACAACTAGTTAAACTACCGAAGTTGATTTTTCAAGATAATCATCACTGAAAGTTTGGCAAGGAAAAAATGTCACATAACATTTCTCTAGGAGGACAAGGCCAAGAATTGAGATCTACATTGGTTGAGGCTTTGGGTGATCGAAAATGTTATTTCCATTTTAAAAAATGCAGGGGATATAATAGAGGAGACTTTTAATAAAAAAAAACTAAAAAACATTATAGTGAGTATGGACTCCTTGAAGATGGGAAAAAATATTGTCCCTTGGTAAGTTATTCTTGTTATCATTATTATCCTCCACTAATATTCTGAATTGGCAATGCAGTCATAATTGTTTTTTCCTTCATCCAATTTGGTCTTAGAGCTTCATTGTTTTACTTGCACAGGGCTCCATTTGAGAAATATTTACAGGGTTTCTAATTCCTGTTTTGATATTGGTACTGAAGATATTTTTTAGAATTATTTGCAGAGTTTCTAATTCCTCTTTTTATATTGGTAATTGTTTCATTTTTAAAAGATTTGAAGAACAATTCTAGTTCCTAGTAACATTAGTATTTTTTTTTTAAATCACTAGTGGAAAGTGGAAATGCCACACTGGATGAATGTCGTATTTGTCAAGAAGAGGACAATAAAATAAATATGGAGATTATTTGTTGTTGTTCTAGAACCTTGAAGTGTTAAGACTTATAAGCATTATAGGTCATAAGGACAATAAAGGAAATATGGAGATTCTTGTTCTTGTTCTTTGTTTTCCTATATTATATTTGTAAATGTGTGTATTGTTTTAATATTTTCTATATACACTAATATTACTTGATTGTTTGTAATTATAAATGAATGATTCCCTAGGGCACTTCCCATGGAGGAAGACATGGTTGTACAAGCATTTTTTCAGGAACATGGAGCGAATATTGAAGATCAAGTTAATGATCCTATGGAAGAAGATGATGATGCTAATAATACAATTGAAGAATATGGGACAAATATATTGATCCAGGAGACATTTAACAATGCTGGAATGGATGATAATGATGATCAACTTGATGGTGTTTTTTATATAACTGTACTTGAGAAGGCATGTCAACCTCTTTATGAAGGCTCCAAAACAAGTCTTCTCTCTGCTACATTTTTGTTGGAGAACTTAAAGGTTATGAATGTTTTGTCAAACACTTGTGTCACACAAATGATAAGGTATGTAATATATTTTTTCACACTTAGTAAATGATGATTAAGGTTTTATTTTTCCTGTATTTTTATTGTTATTTGATCATCTGTAAAATTTGGATGCAATATGTATGATCAATATTCTTTACATTAACCAGTATTGGTTTTTTATGTTGTCGATTGTTAGGTAAATTTATGTTACCACCATCAAATGTTTTATGTCGCACATACCAATATTTACATGCCATAATGAAAGATATTGGAATGGAGTATCAAGATATTCATGCATGTACTGATGATCATATTCTATATTATGGAGAACATGCATCGAAAGAAGAATGTTTGAAATGTAAAATTAGTAGATATCGAACCGATTAAGTAACAAAAAAGGTGCCTCGCAAGGTTCTTCATTATATTCTCATAATTCCATGTTTGCAGTGATTGTTCAGGTGTAAAATCATAGCACATTTTATGGATTACCATGCAAAGAACAAAATTAAAGATGGTGTTCTTCTAATTCCTACAGATGGATCTACATTTAAGAATATAGAGGAAATATGGCTACATTTTAAATATGAACCTCATAATCTTAGGCTTTCATTGGCAACTGGCAGTGTCAATCCATTTGGAGAGATCAGATCTACTTAGTCGATGTGGCCTATTTTTGTTATCAACAATAACATTCTTCCATGGATGTCAATAAAGAGGGAGCACACAATGTTGGTAATGATTGTTCTAGTTATTTTCTTAGAATATCTTTTTTTAACATGGTAATATCTCAATTGTCTTGTTTGTTTCATAATTATGTCTTATATTTTTTTGTTTACTCATATATGTTCAAATATGTCTGATAATTATGTTTGATATTTTTTTATTAGTTAAGTACCAATTCAAATATATGAATGTATATATCGAGCCTCTTATCGAAGAGTTACTAGAGTTATGGAAGGACATCACTATGTATGATATATCTAGACTAGTAGGTGCGCAAAGGGAATTTAAATTCCATGCAATGCTTGTATGGACAATTCACAATGCCCCAAGGCTAACACATTTATGTCGTATTCTATAATGTTACAGTGCTCTTTAATATATAGTTTTTAATTTTATGAAGTTCATATCATGCATGTTTTTTATATAATCCCTTCTTTAAACATACTTCGAATAATTGATATAAAATTTAATCCATCTAATGCAGGTCTTCAAACAAAGGGTAAATTTTCATGTCCAGATTGTGGTCCTAAGATGAAATCTCTTCATTCAATAAGTTTAGGAAAGGAGGTGTTTGATTAGTATAGGAACTTCCTCTCTAAGAACCATAAGTATCAAAGTACCGAGAAACATATTTTCAATGGGAAAGAAGAGACTTGATAAAAATCAGGGAGAATGACACCTCATCTATGGAAGTTGCAATATAATAGAAATCGTTAAGGTATATTGGATCAAATCATCTATGTATATCATACATGAAATTTTTGGAATATTTATATTTTTATTGCATTTTGTTCATTATACTAATTAACAAGTCTTGTTGTAATATCTTTAATTTATATGCTTCACCTTGAAGGTCGTCATGACGGCATTAATAATGGGGCGCTTCCATGAGGAATGAAAAGTTATCCCATACAATTCAGTAGGCTCTCCTACTATGATCACCTAGAAATTGTTCATTTATTTGATATAATGCAGATCGAGAAGAATATAAAAAAAAACATTATGGATAATCTTAGATGGAAGGAGTGACAAAGAAAAAATTGTGAAGATTTGTAATGACATTAAGGAGGCCAATTATGCAATGCAAAGTGTGATTCATTCAAATAACAATGTAGACAACCAAAATATAAATTCCCTTCCATGGTTATTGACAGAGTGGAAAAGAAAGGATGTAAAAGAGGTTATTGAAAAAATTAAATTTCCCACTCAATTTTCTTCAAACATAAAGAATATCCTAACAAAGAAAGGTGAATTAGGTGGGGTAAAAACTCATGATTAACATACTTTGATTAAGGTAATTATTTTGGTGTATATATTTCTATATTGGTGAAACATCTTGTTTGTGTTTTCTTTCAACTAATTTGGGAACAAATAATGATTCATTTTTTATGTTATCGTATGCTCTACCGCTATCTCTCCCATAAAACTTTGACAACAACGTCAAACAAGTTATATATGATCTTGGAAAATATATGAGGTAAGTGGCAATTTATATAGTACTATATACAATTTATATAGTTGTAAGTATTAATGTGGATGGCATTTGGGATGTAAACTCCATCAAAAATTTTGAAGGGGAACACCTATTGGGGAAAGGTAGAATGAGGAAAGTGACATGTAAGTAGATGGAGGGGATTTATAATACATTTGATTTTTTATTTTTACGTATATCGTACTTATTTAATTTTTAGTCTTCCTACATAACCCATTATTATGAAGGTATACCATGGTAACTTATTATATGTGAATTGTTTTATTTTAATATAGTTGGTTGAGAGTGGGATGCAATACATTTATACATTGAAAACAATCTTTATTGGATGAAGGTATGGATTGAACGATGTATACAATATAATAATGGTAGGTTTTCATGGTATGGTGTGGCTACATTGGTCAAAGAAGTTGAATGTAAAGGAGATACCAATATTACATAGAGGGAAATTGGTTTAGAATATGGTTTAAAAGATAAACATGCAAGCATATTCACCCATACAATTTAGTTTTTTTGAATACTATATTGATGTATATGGTGTGTGTTTTTTCTTATAATTTTTCATAATTTCGAAGTATAAATATGTTTACCAATTAACAATGCAGTTTTTACATGCCTAGCATATTTCAATTGAAACACCACAAGGCTATGTGGTGCAATGGCCCAAAAATTCGCATAAAAAAGTTGGATGAAAAGATGAAAACTTCTGATAGTGGGATAATTGTAGTATTTCAGATTACTAATGTTTCCTCTAGAAGTGACAGACATCTAGAAGTATCTGATAATCAATACTATGGGTTTTTGGATAATATACTTGAGTGTGACTTTAAATCCTTAAAATTAGTTATCTTCAACATAAAATGGTACATGCTATGAATGAATGAGTGTGATCCTGATAGAACTATTAATAAACATACTAACAAATTTACCATGGTTAATACAAGGAATGATGAGCTAGGATCAGAGCCCTATGTTCTTCCAAGACAATGCGAACATCTATTTTACTTAGAGATTCTAGGTAGAGGAGGTTGGTGATATGTTGTTAGATATGATCCAAGAGGAAGGTCGATAATGTATAATGTAGTGGAAGAAGATGATATTGAAGAAGAAGATGATGTAGAGGAGCAGTTAGTTCATGTGTTAGATGAAGACGTCATAGAAGTTCAAGGAGATGTTCTACACAATGTTTTGGATTAAGATGATACGATGATGTTTTAGATGAAGAACTTCAAGAAGTCAAACCAAATGTAGGAGACAATGTTCCTGATGATGATATAGATGATTATATGATTGGAAATGATGACATTGATGTTGATGATGATATGGACAATCCTTACAACATCAATTATGAAGCGAATGATACAGATGTTGAGTTGGATGAAGAAGAAGATTAATGATATTGAAATGTTGAAATGTAGGAGGTATATTTTATTTATATGTTTTTAGTTGATTTGTTCTCTTTCATTCACCTTAAATTTTTGTTTTCTTAGTTTCTATGCTTGATTCTTACTATGTTGCTTTCAAATATTTTATAGTAGACAAATTGGGTATTGGGGAATTGAGAGTGATGTGAGGGGGGTGCACATGAGCTTCCACCTTCACATGGTTGGCCTTGTTCAGTAGAGAATATATTATTCTTGAAACCAAGAGAAACTCATTCTATTTTATACCATCATCTCCAATTTTAACTTTGGTTCATCTAACAATTTTCAAGGTTATCCATTAATTACCACTTAGTGGAAATTATTCTTTAATTTGACCCCGCACATAGTGACTTGTGAATGGGGCCAATGTTGAAATTTTTTCAGTTTGTGCTTGTATGCACTGGAATTTGACATGGTTATTGTTGGATTACTGAGAGGGGGAGTGAATCAGTAATAGAGCAATCTAATCCTTTTTAAACATATAATGCAAGTGTTATATCAATGCAACATTATTATCCAATATTTGCAGAGTAAATAAACAATGAACAAATGAACAATCATACACATACACAATACACCAATGTTTTTACGTGGAAACCCAAAGCAGGAGAAAACCACAATTTTTTTTTTCTTATATGTCTTGAAGAATTACATTCATTGGAAGCACCGACTTCCTTTTTTTTCCAGCTACAACTGGAAGGAGGCTCCAACCCCTAGTTTCTCAGGCTACAACCTGAGGGAAGCTCCAACTCCCTAATTCTCTGGATACAACCAGATGGAGGCTACAACCCCCTATGTTCTCTGGATACAACTGGAAGGTGGATACAACCACCTGTCCGTGCCCCGTCCAACCACCCTCACGTATAAGTAGAATGATGGAACCACTGTCACACTATCACTATGAGATATACTGTTGTAAACCTGTACCAATCAACCTAAACCAAACAACCTATACCAATAACCTGAACCATACATCAACCATGCATCAACCTGTACCTCAACCTGTAATCAACTTGTACCATAAACAAGTGCATCATCCACACACCGACCTGTACCTCAACCTCAACCAAAATCCATCATCAATTTCATCATCCAAATCTGATTTGTAACTTTGTAAAAGACCTGGTGTATATGATCACATACCTGCAAACCTTCCTTAAATTTAACAACAAGAGACTATCATTTTCATCAAACTTTACTTTTGTCTCACATGACTAGTTTTGGATTAGTCAACAACGCTAACCTGAAATAATCATAACTATGTACCTGTAATGAATAAAGATGTGAAAATAGTACACAATGTTCTTCAATGTGTTTTATGCAATTCTTCCAGATGTCACTACTTGAAACCTCTCAGAAAAGGAGTTATAGAAAAAATGGCATACCTTGTTGAATTCTGGCTTATTTTAGAGAGTGAACTTGTAGAGCGTTCCCCACAAGGAATTTTTGTTGTATGGATCTGAAAATTGTACACACAATACTACAGGATGTACTATAATCAACACATTTAGTCTTACTGAATTTGGACTTGTTATGAATAAGTTATGACGTTTTTACCTGAAACACCTATTTTAGACTAGTTTCAGGACTAGCCACAAACCCTATTTTCCACTTAGTGTAACTCCAAAAATACAACGAACCACAAGTTGAAATTTGTACCAAAACTACTTGGATATGTTTCCTCAATGGCCTCCCAATTTCATGGTCTGAATCATTCTAATAAAACAGTTATTGCGAAACTGGTGAGATGACCTATAAATAACATACCTTAGAAAGCATCATCAAAAGAATTTATCCTCCCTTGAATTTCGGCCTTCTTTAATTCACCTTCCCTCTGAAATTTGGCTTAGATATCCTTTGGTTACATCAGTCACCTGTAGATATTCAATATGCTCAAGTGTTATTGAAAGGAGAGAGCCTTGCCTCTTATTTATACGTTCATGTAGCTTCCTTAGAAGCGTCTTCTAGACCACTTTGCCCACATAGTCACCTATGTCCAACTTTTCCCAATTTTCCACTTGTCCATATATCCAATAGCCACTTGACTAATTAACCCATTTTCATCATTTTAGGGTTAACCTTTTTATAACCACTTTCCATAATTAGAAATTTCTCCATTTACTTTATTATTTAAATAATCCTCCTTGACTTTGTCACTTCACTTTATTATTTAAATAATCCTCT
The DNA here is from genome assembly GCA_032191745.1 of Picea mariana. Taxonomy (NCBI): domain Eukaryota; kingdom Viridiplantae; phylum Streptophyta; class Pinopsida; order Pinales; family Pinaceae; genus Picea; species Picea mariana. The sequence continues at coordinate 25,960 of JASDQU010588062.1, read as the reverse complement.
TCGACTTTGTCACTTCACCTTATTATTTAAATAATCCTCTTTGACTTTGTCACTTCACTTTATTATTTGAATAATTCTCTTTGAATTTTTCACTTCACTTTATTATTTAAATAATTTCTTCTTTGCAAGCACTTTGACTTATTTGACCTTTTGGGGCTTCAAGCCAACAAATGAGGGTCCTCCAACTTAGTAAGGCCATAAATCTCAAACCGTGAGGATTTATGTGGCGTTCCACATACCACTAGAAATGGCATGACATTTAATATCCATATAGAATAGTCTTACCTACAAATATATCAAAACTTATACCATTATACATCAAACAAACTTGGGTCCATTATCCAAACCTTTATGCTACCGGAATTCACTACCGAACTTTCTTCAAGGGTTGACATCAATGACAACCAACCCAATTAATCAACAATGTCCCCCTTTGGCATTGATGGAAACACTCTGATGCAATACTAAAATCATATCACTCATTCTCCCCTTGGAACCATGCCTGCATATCTGTGACCAATGCTCCCCCTGGAACCATGCCTCTGTCCTTTGCATCTGATAAATATCTCCCCTTTTGTCATCAATGACAAAGGTATCTTTCCATTCGGGTCTGCTCCCCCTAACTGACTCGTCTGATCTCCCAACCTAAACTATCCTCTTTATGGTGCTTCCTCGTGTACATCTAAGACATATAATATAACCATTCAAAATAATTCATTTTGGAGTATAAATAACTTTGAGTCTCTGGCTAAGATACTCAAAGGCTTCCCATGGAAGAAATTTTTTAAAGATGTCCGCCACTTGTTCATTTGTGCCCACATATTCAACTCTCATGTTCTTTTCTGCAACCTGTTCCCGTAGAAAGTGATACTTGATTGGAATGTGCTTCATCTTGGATTGCATCACCGGGTTCTTTGAGATATTGATGGCGCTTGTATTATCACAATAGATTGGAATGGGCTCATCATACTCAACCTGTATATCTGTTTGAGTTTGTTTCATCGATAGAACCTATGTACAACATGTTGTTGCTACAATATACTCTACCTTGACTGTAGATAAATATATTGATGATTGTTTCTTGCTTAGACATGATACTAAACACTCACCCAAGTAGAACGTTGCTCCACTAGTGCTTCGTCAGTCATCAATGAAACCTTCCCAATCTGCATCTGTGTAGGAAATAAGTGATAGATCCTTTCCTTTTGGATACCATAATCCAAACTCTTATGTTCCTTTGAGATATCTTAAAATCCTCTTCACTGCTAATACATGTGATTCCTTTGGTGCTGCTTGAAATCGTGCCACCTGTCCAACTGCCTACATTACATCTGGTCTAGATTTTGTCACATATAGTATGCTACCAATCATTGAACTGTATTGCCTCTTATCTGTAGACTTTGAATCATCATCTTTTCTCAACTTGCAACTGGTTTGCATGGGAGTGATAACTGGTTTGCAATCTTCCATTCCGAACCTCTTTAGCCTTTCTCTTATATACTTGGTTTGAGAGATAAAAAATTCCTTGGTTTCTTTGAGGTATCTGAAGACCCAGAAAGAAGGATAGTTCTCCAAGTAATTACATTTCAAATTCATTATGCATGTCCTTTGCAAATTTCTGTCTTAACCTGATCCAAGTGGATATTGGTGGCCACCCACCTATTCCACTTGGACCCCCACCATTGCTTCTTTCAGTTTTTCAGTTTTCGCACAGTTTACTATTTTTAGCAGTTTTTTCGGGTCCTGAACTTCCGGGGCCATTTTGAGGCCCTAAACGATGTTTTTTTGGGTATGTTGCTGTCGCAAAATTGTATCTAACAATGCTATTTTGTCTCGAGTGTTGTAGGCCTCGGATATATCTTTCCAACGAGCTATCATACGCTTAAAACAAAGATCGTATGCAAAAGTTATGACCCCAAGAAGTTGATGCACCAACTTACCCAAACGGGGCCCACATGACTTTTGGCGCGTCATCTCCCAGGGTTAGGTTTTTGGATGTCTAGGAATTTTGGCATTCCCGTTTATTGTAAAAGGGCCTTCAGAGCCTCATTGTAATCATCTTCTCATGGATGTGAGTAGCAGCCACATCTCTTCTCAGAGATAAGCTACCAACGCCCTAGCTAGTTTATTTCCATTCTGTCTGTAAGCATATTTCAGTCATTTGTTATTAATGAAATGAAGTCTTATTTTCGCTGCATCTCTGTGTTTATGTGTATTTCTGTATTTAATTATGTTCCTACATAAATCCGGATCAGCGGTATCAGAGCGGTCTGCTCATTCTCGATCCTTCTTTGCATGTCCCCAACGAGATCGGGGTATAAGGAGTTAGGGCTCGATCTGGTTCAACCTTTGCAAGATCAGCCTCGGAAACCTCGACGACCGCCCATTGGGGAAGAAAATAAATATGAGGGAGCAGGAGATCCTATTAAAATGTTGCTCGAGGAGGCCCTCGAGAAACAAAGGAACGCGATGATGGACAACTTTGCCTAGATTCTTCAACGGATTCCGACTGGTGGTGCATCGACATCCAGAATCCACTCTGGAGGTGCCACTCCTTTTAAGGTACAAGTAAACTTTGACACTCCCATATTTGATGGCCAAATAGATGCAGATGTCGTAGATAGATGGTTGAATTTGTTAGAAGGATATTTCTTGGTTCATGACTTTTTCGACCGAGAAAAGATTATTTTTGCACTCCTCAAAGCCGCCCCCCATGTCAAGGACTGGTGGGAAACCTACTCGGAGCAAGAGGGCGAGGGAGAACCCTCTTTGTTCTCGGTCGCACTCACTTGGAATTCTTTCCGAGACACCATCAAGGAACAATATTATCTTGTGGGGAGCTATGAGGAAAAATACATACAATGGACTACGTTGCGGCAGCAAAGGGACCAAGATGTGCATGAGATGACGAATTTGTTTCATACCCTACGTACAAAGTTGGGTATCAAAGATTCAAAGAAACATTTGGTGTTAAAGTACTGCAGTTGTCTGCATAGATACATTCAGGAGGAAATGGAGTTCCTTGACATCTCCTCATTTGGTGTGGCATACCGATATGCTGCCAAGATTGAGAAGAAGCTCAAACAGAAGAAGCGAGACTTTGGGTCTGCAAATCAGAAGCACGGGAAAGGTACTCCCAAACTGTAAAACAAAGGACCAAGCCAAGGCGGGGCAGCCCAGGACAACCCGCCAAAGCCACAAGCAAATAACAACACCACGAAGCCAAAAAAGGAAACGGGGAAGTGGTGTGAGTTCCATAAGAGCTCCACTCACAACACAAGTGAGTTCGGGCCAAGCAGTCACTGGTAGCTGAGTTGAAGGCTTCTGAATCAGATGCATGCTCTGATTCTGAATCAGAACTTGACAAGGGGAATGACAGGGGGAAGTAGATTATCAATGCAGAGCTCAACGCCACCGTTGCCACCACGAAGATCCAGAAGGAGGAACCAGAAGATCCAGAGGAGGCAGAGCGTCTCTTCC
>JASDQU010588062.1:0-18808 GCA_032191745.1 Picea mariana | reverse complement strand
AGAGCCTCATTGTAATCATCTTCTCATGGATGCGAGTAGCGGCCACATCTCTTCTCATAGATAAGCTACCAACGCCCTAGCTAGTTTATTTCCATTCTGTCTGTAAGCATATTTCAGTCATTTGTTATTAATGAAATGAAGTCTTATTTCCGCTGCATCTCTGTGTTTATGTGTATTTCTGTATTTCATTGTGTTCCTACATAAATCCGGATCATAACCTGTCATCATTACTTCCAAAAATAATATCATCAACATAAAATTCAATTAATAAAATACTATCTTGAGTTACGTTGATGTAGAGGTTGTTGTCTGCACTTCCTTTTCTGAACCCTGCATGCTGTACATATTTATCTAGTCTAGAGTACCATGCTCTAGGAGATTGTTTTAGACCATACAAGGCCTTCTTTAATTTACACACATAATTTGCGTTCTCTGAAAAATGAAATCCTTCTGGTTGTTCAATGTAGAATTCTTCTTCAATTTCCCCATTTCGGAAAAACTGATTTTACGCCCATTTGATACAATTTAATATTTTTGGAGCATGCATAAGATAAAAACAATCAGATTGTTCCATTTTGGAAATTGGGGAAAATGTCTCTTCAAAGTCGATTCCTTCAACCTGTCCATATCCTTTACATACCAATCTAGCTTTGTTCCTTGTAACATGTCCATCTTCAATCAATTTATTCATGTATACCCACTTTGTGCCAATCACATTCTTATCCTTTGGTCTTGGAACAAATTCCCAAGTGTCATTTTTCTCTATTTGATCCAATTCTTCATCCATGTCCTTATTCCAAAATCCATCCTTGTTGGCCTCTTCAAAACATGTTGGTTCAATCGTAGATGAGAGTGCTAGGTGCGTTTTTTCTGGTGAACATATTCTTCTTCTAGTCTAAAATCCTACATCTTTGTTTCCAATAATCTAATCTGAAGGATGATTCTTTTGTACTCGTCTGCTTGGAGGAACTTGTTGAAATTTCTCTTCTACTTCTGTCGGATCCTCTTCATCTTCCCCTTTTACTTCTTTTTCATATTCTGCTTCTTATTTGTAAAGTTGTTCCTTTGATTCATTTTCTTCTTCCTCTAATTCTTGTCTACCTGTTTCATCAATTGTTATGTTGATGATTTCCACAACTTTGTTCAATCTCATGTTGTAACACTTGTATGCTTTCCTTGTACTTGAGTAACCAAAAGTACTCATTTTTACACACGAGAGTCAAACTTTCCCATTCTTCCATCTTATCTTTTGATGTAGCATTTGCTTCCAAAAACTCTGATGTGCTTCACATTTGCTAGTATTCCTTTCCATAGCTCGTAGGGAGTTTTGTCATTGTTGTTTCTGAGCATTAATCTATTTTGAATATGAAATTTTGTATGCACTGCATGTGTACAATGGATATATGTCAATTTGGAATCCATTAGCATTATTCGAGCCATTTCCTGTACTGTCTTGTTCTTTCTTTCAACAACTCCATTCTATTAAGGTTTCCTAGCAACAAAGAATTTCCTTTTTATTCCATGCCTATTGCAATAGTCCATAAATTCCTTTGAAGTGAACTCTCCTCCATTATCAGATATCAAGCATTTGATTTTTGAATCCATTTCATTTTCAACCATTTCCTTGTAGACCTTGAAGTTTTCAAAAGCTTCTGACTTATTCCTCAGAAAGCAAACTGTAGTCATTCTTGTATAATCATCAACTAATAACATAAAGTATTTCTCACCTTTTAAACCCTTTGTTGTAGTTGGTCCAACTAGATCAATATGCACAATTTCTAGTGGTCTTGTCGTTGAATATTCTTTTGATTTAAACCTGGTCTTTGTTTGCTTTCCTCGTTGACAATGCTTGCATAAAGTGTAGGTTGGTTTCGTGATCTGGGGCATTTCTCTAACTGATTACCTTTTTCTAACTTTGACAAGGTTATCAAAATGTATGTGACCCATTATTCTGTGCCATAACCAACTTTCATCTTCCTTTCCTAGGAAACACTTTTCATTTCCAATTTCACTTAATACATATATGTTGCTTGAAGCTCTCGCAACTATTGCAATCAATTTTCCTGAACCTTCTTTTGTTATCTCACACTTTTGTGAATCGAAAGTAACGTTATGACCTTGGTCAAACATTTGAATCACACTTAGAATATTATGTTTCATATCTTCTACTAGTAGAACATTTTCCGCCTTGGTATTATTGTTCCCAATTCTGACTGTGCCTTTTCTGATTCAGATTATTTTCGGCACGAAATGCGAGCGGAGATATAATAAAGAAATGCACAGAGATATCGCAGATATTCAATAATATAATAGAAATATATCAGAGATGCAACCATAAACACAGAGATACAATAATACATGATTTCTATTAATGAAAAAAATGTACAGAGGCTGTAAAAATATAGAGTGAAAGACTCGCTAGAATGGTGGTAGCTTATCTCTGAGAAGAGATGTGACGGCTACTCGCATTTGCAAGAATATGATTACAATGAATATCTGAAGGCCTTTTTACAATAAACAGGAATGCCAAAAATCCTAGACATCCAAAAACCTAGCCCTAGGAGATGAAGCACCAAAAGTCATGTGGGCCCCGTTTGGGTAAGTTAGTACATCAACTTCCCGGGGTTGTAACTTTTGCATACGATCTCCGTTTTAGGCGTATAATAGCTCGTTGGAAAGGTATCTTCAAGGAGAATAATTTTGGGGGATCAATTATTCCTTTAGCTATAATTGAGAACCTCAATATCGAAAAACCTTCATTTGGGCCCTCAAAATGGCCCCGGAAGTTAAAACCTGCTAAAAATAATAAATTGCCAAAATTGTCAGAAAATTGTTTTGAGTCAGTTGGAAAAGGTGGATGGCCATCGATATCCACCTGGATCATTTTCCAATGATTTTAGATGAATCATCATTTTCGAAGGAGACTGATCCATATCTTTCCTTTATTAATGTAAGAAACCTGTCTCTATCACATGTCATGTGTTTTGAATAGCCACTGTCAACATACCAACCACGTTTCTTCTTCTTAGCTTGTAGAGTCAGTGTGCATTCTTCATTTCTATATTGATTCTTCTTTCTTATCCATGTCCTTTTCTAAGGTTCTTGTTTGTGATTGTTGTTGTTATGTTGTGGTTCTCTAGGAGGGACTGTCATTCTGCAATATTTGGCCATGTGTCCAAAGTTGTTACATTTGTAGCATTCCACTTTAGTGCTCAAAGATTTAAACATGTTGTAACTTCTTCTCTGTGTTTCACTAGGCCTTCTTGGAAAACCCTTTTGTGTATGAATTTCAAAGTTGTTTATGTTCCTATTGTTAGCTATGCAATTCACAACTTTATGTCCAAAATTATTACATGCATAACATAAACCAAAAAATATAGTTTGATACCTCGAAGTTGAAGATATTATGAAAGGAGGTACTCTTATGAATCCTTCTTCTTCCCGAGGCCTATCTGTTTCTGTCGGTTGTTGATTCTGAAATTTGAATCTTCTTAGTGGAGGAGTGTCCCTGTAATTTTCTTTGTAGACCTTCCTATCCCATTTGATTGTTTCTGCATAGCTTTTTGGATATGTTTCTTGTTCTATTGTTTTGGAGCTTGATCTCTTTTTTGTCTGATTGTATCCAAGTACGAACTTGCCATGATGAGGTTTTTGACTGTTGATAATGTCATTCAAAACTTTTGAGTTGTTCTGCATATTTTTATTTTGAAGATCCTTTCTTAATGTGACAATTTTTGCTTCCAAATTTCCAATGATCCTGTCTCTTCCTTCTAGATATTCTTTGAGTTCTTAGTCAATTATTTTATCTTCTACAATTTGAACCTTCAAATTTGTGATCATTTTCTCTAGTTCCTGAGTGTCTTCTTTCTTGTCTAGTTTCGCATGTAGTTTCTTGTTTTTATTCTTTTCTCTTCTGATAACTTCTATGGCACGCAACAATTCTTCTCGGTAGTCAACTTCCGCCTCTTCATATTCTTCTTAGGCCTCTTCATATTCTTCTTCAGAGTCTTCTTTATTGGAGTCTTCTACTGCCATGAATAAAAATCTTTCTATCTCACTGTCACTAACTTCATCTTCATCTGATGATGAGATGTCTTCTTTGGTGCATAAGATTTTCTTGAAAACTTTCTTTGTGGTTCTTTTTCCTTTATATGTTTGTTTGGTATTTGAGTAACCTTCATCATTTCTCTTTTTTTTATGAGGATATTTGTTAGCAAAATGAAAAATACCATCACAATTAAAACAAATGAAAGGAATCTTACCTCTATACCTATCATTGGTTCCCTTGTTCAATCTCCTGACAAAGTTGGTCGCTTCTTCATCATCTTTCGAGTCATCACTACTGCTGATATGTTATTTTTCTTTTTGATTTCCCTTTTTCTTTGACCTTTTGGATGGTTTGAAGGTTGATTCTTTTATATCTGGATTTTCTTGTTCAATTCTCATTTCATATGCTATGAAGATTCCATGTAGTTTGTCCATGCTTATTGAGTTTAGATATTCTCTTTCTTGTAGTGTTGTTATATTAGGGTCAAATCTCATAGGAAGATATCTTAGTACCTTTTGAACAATTACAATTTCTTTGATTTCTTCTCCCAATCCCAAGATTTCATTTACTGTTTCATCTACTCGTAAAAAGTAAGCAACAATATTCTCATCTTTCTTCATCTTTAGTTGTTTGAACCGACCTCTGTAAGTTTGAAGCTTTGCTTCTTTGAATTTTGAATCTCCTTCATACACATTTTGAATTTTGTCCCAAATATCTTTAGCGGATTTACAATGTGAAACTTTGGTGAATACTGATTCTCCAAGACCATTCAGAAGTGCATTTGTGTATTTGAAATTATTCTGACCAAGCTTCACTACTTTGTCATTTGTTGGTGGAACTGCTGGTGCTATGTATCCATCTACAATTGATTGCCAAATTTCAAATCCCTGTGCCTGTATATATGTCTTCATCATTATGATCCAAAATGCATACTTTTGTCCATCAAACTGTGGTATTCCATTTTTATACATGTTTCTCTCCATGATCTACCTTTCAATGGTTAAAATGATTTCTAAAGGAACCTTCTCTGGTTCCAATTGTTGGATTACTGAGAGGGGGGGTGAATCAGTAATAGAGAAATCTAATCCTTTTTAACCATATAATGCAAGTGTTATATCAATGTAGCATTATCATACAATATTTGTAGAGTAAATAAACAATGAACAAATGAAAAATCATACACATACACAATACACTAGTGTTTTTACGTGGAAATCCAAAGCAGGAGAAAACCACATAATGTTTTTTCTTATATTTCTTGAAGAATTACATTCATTGGAAACACCAACTTCCTTTGTTTTCTAGATGCAACTGGAAGGAGGCTCCAACCCCCTAGTTTCTCAGGCTACAACCTGAGGGAAGCTCCAACTCCCCAATTCTCTAGCTACAACAAGAAGGAGGATACAACCCCCTATGTTCTCCGGCTACAACTGGAAGGTGGCTACAACCACCTATCCATGCCCCGTCCAACCGCCCTGAAATATAAGTAGAATGATGGAACCAATGTCACATTATCATTGTGAGATATAATGTTGTAAACTTGTACCAATAAACTTGCACCAAACAACCTCTACCAATAACTTGAACCATGTTTCAACCTGTACCTCAACCTATAATCAACCTGTACCATAAACAAGTGCATCAACCATGCACCAACCTGTACCTCAACCTTAACCAAAAACCCTCATCAATTTCATCATCCAAATCTGTTCTGTAAATTTTTAATAGACCTTCTATATAGGATCACATACTTGCAAACCTTCCTTAACTTTAACAACAATAGACTAGCATTTTCATCAAACTTTACTTTTGTCTCACATGACTAGTTTTGGATTAGTCAACAACCCTAACTTGAAATAATCATAAATATGTACCTGTAATGAATAAATATGTACCTGCAATGTTCTTTAGTGTGTTTAATGCAATTCCTATAGGTTTCACTACTTGGAACCTCTCAGAAAATGAGTTATAGCAAAAATGGCACACCTTATTGAATTCTGGCTTATTCTAGAGAGAGAACTTGTAGAGCGTGCCCTGCACATAATATTTGTTGTATCGATATGAAAATTGTACACAGAATACTATAGAATGTACTCTAACCAACACATTTCGTCTTACTGAATTTGGATCTGTTATGAAGATGTTATGATGTTTTTACCCGAAACACATGTTTTAGACTAGTCTCAGGACTAGCCACAAACCCTATTTTCCACAGAGTATAACGCCAAAAATACAATGACCCACAAGATGAAATTTGTACCACAGCTACTTGGATATGTTTTCATAATGGCTTACCAATTTCATAGTCTGAATCATTCTAGAAAAAACATTATTGTGAAAATGGTGAGATGACCTGTAAATAATATACCTTAGAAAGCATCATCAAAAGAATTTATCCTCCCTTGAATTCCGGCCTTCTTTACTTCACCTTCCCTCTGAAATTTGGCTTAGATATCCTTTGGTTACCTCATTCACCTGTATATATTCAATATTCTCAAGTGTGATTGAAATGAGAGAGCCTTGCCTTATATTTATACTTTCATGTAACTTCCTTAGAAGCATCTTCTAGACAACTTTGTCCACATAGTCACCTATGTCCAACTTTTCCCAATTTTCCACTTGTCCATATATCCAATAGCCACTTGAATACTTAACCCATTTTCATAATTTTAGGGTTAACCTTCTTATAACCACTTTCCATAATTAGAAAGTTCTCCATTTACTTTATTATTTAAATAATCCTCCTTGACTTTGTCTCTTCACTTTATTATTTAAATAATCCTCTTTGAATTTGTCACTTCACTTTATTATTTAAATAATCATCTTTGACTTTGTCACTTCACTTTATTATTTAAATAACCCTCTTTGACTTTGTCACTTCACTTTATTATTTAAATAATTTCTTCTTTGCAAGCACTTTGACTTCTTTGACCTTTTGGGGCTTCAAGCCAACAAATGAGGGTCCTCCAACTTCGTAAGGCCATAACTCTCAAACTGTGATGAGTTATGTGACATTCCACATACCACTAGAAATGGCATGAAATTTACTATCCATCTAGAATAGTATTACCTACAAATATATCAAAACTCATACCATTATACATCAAACAAACTTGGGTCCATTACTTAAACCTTTTTGCTACCAGAATTCACTACCAGACTTTCTTCAAGGGTTGACATCAATGACAACCAAACCAATTAATCAACATTTATAGTAGATGCATGCGTTGACAATATGGGAGTGTTTAAAGACTCAAATATGACTCAGATAAAGAATTTGAAAATCAAACGATAAAATTAGAACCTAACTGTGAAGGAGATGAAATTATTCATCATCATATTTGTCATCATAGTTATCAATATCGTATTGCGACGAGGTCATTTAAATCAACATGTTCGTCGTTCCTATAACATCTTCGTCAGAAGTTTCCAGAAACAACTACCAGTGAAAGGGGACCCGCTACCCCTGACTAAGAGCCTCCTCTCGAAAGAAATTTAATACTTTCAAAGGAATGTGTAAGACAAAAGGCCATTTGTCTAATGAGTCCTACGATAGAGAAAGTGGTTACATCTAGCCCTACACTGAGTTCCTTCCCTAGGATATCTTCAAGTTATTTATGTCAAATTTATAAAACTTATGCACACCTACCCAAAGTGTGTTCCATCCTCTAGAAATATTCATCATTATTGATAACATTCTTTTGTCACTTATGTCATTAGGGGTTAAGAGTTAAAGTGATCAAATTTAAATGAGATAATGATTATATGTGTTAAGGATTATTGGATGAGAGGTTATACACGAGGGTTATATAGTTGTTAGGGGTTAAATGAATCAAAGGGATTAGGTGTTATAAGGTTTGAGGAATATAAGAGTTAATATTTATTGGTGCTATGACATATAAATTATGGGGGTGATAAGTGTTAAAGTTTTATGGGTGTTGAAGATTATAAGTGCTATAGTGTTTAAGTGACGATAAGGGTTAAGACTTATAAACATTAAGGGTCATAATTTGTCTTTGCTTACATTAAGGGTCATTATGGTTGGGGCTGATAAAAGTTAAACTGATTAGAGATTAGGGGTTAGTTGTGAAGGACTATAGTGGTTATGGGTTGTAGTGTTGTGGAATAAGATATTATAGAGGTTAAGGGTCATATCCAAATGGGTGAAAATTACACATGTATATAGGTGTTATCAATTAAGGATTAAAGTGAGAAGTTATAGGTGTTTGGTGTTATGGATTCATGGTCATAAGGGTTTAGGTTTATAGATATTTAAGGTTATATTATGGGTTAATATGGATTAGTGGTACAATTTTATAGGTAGTGGGGGTTATATATATGTTCTATATGTTCTAATCATTAATGCTAATATGATTTAATGTTTATAAGGATTAAGAATTATATAGGTAAGAGTTAAAAGCTTTCTGGTCTATTGTCATTAGGGATTAGGTGTAAGAGGTTATTAGTGTTAGGTTTTACGAGTTACAAATATGAAATTAAGGTTTATATGCTAGTATTTAAGGGTTATAAGGATTAGGTTTTGCAATGGTTAAGATGATTTTAATGTGTTAATAAATTTAATAATGATATATTTTTTTTTAAATCATCATTAAATTCAAGATTATATCTACTTATACAATTAATTTGTATCAAAAGTAGTGTGTAATGATTCCATCGTTACGACTACATGTGACACAACGCAAAGGCATTTTTTTTTCTTTAAGCAGGATGAAAACAACAACAACAATTAAACAACACAACTTGATGACGAACACCATGCACACAGATCAGGAAACATACAACCACAACTCAATACACTAGCACATAATGCAACTGGACGAAACATGCGATAATCAATAGACAGATGGAAATGACTACCCACCCGACACAACAAGACAATGCCTACATGCTAAAGGACAACATCAACCACCCGACACAGTGGCTTCAACGACTAGGAACTAGAAATCTCGATGGCACGCGAAACTAAAAAGTGTTAAGGAATTACAAACCAAGTGCCAACATCAATTACAATGAACAACGCCCACATCGGGAAGCACAAAATTCGTCCAGGTTATCATTTTCCTCTATCTGTTAGGGTGCGCGATGATACCCTCATCAGGAATCATGTCGTCACCAGGCGATAGGCGTGATAGTGACCATGGTGCAACATAACATAACTGGACCCTTAACCCAAGCTAAAACCAACGTGCTAGGAGACCAAATTAACTGACAAGAATACTATACCCATGCACCCAAGCAACAAGTCGACAAGATGTAAGATGACATCACTCCAATTAAATTGCGCAAGCTATTAAACGACTTCGCCAAAAAACCAAAAACCATTATCTGTTAAGCAAGATGTCTAAGTGTGAAGGAGTGAACCATTATAATGTTACTATTATCATAAATGTGAATTGTTATATGCACTTAACAAAATCAAAATACACTTGTCAACAAATATACGTTGTCCATTAAAATAAGTGAACTACTTAACATTAAAAAGTGATCTACGCTGCTTATTAAATATTTAACATTGTTGTCTATATCATTGTTGTCTAAATTAGCAAGTCTCTGGATGACTCTAATGATAAACTATTAATAGTTATAATTATATCGCTGGGTAAAATCTATAATTATTTGATAAATAACTATCACTGTGTATTAGCATTACTATCAATAATCTTTAAAATGCTATCCATGTTATTAAATCGCTATTCACTAAAAAGAATTAACAATGTAAAGGGAACGACAAGGATTAACACTATAATTCTCTGTCTAAATAAAATAGTTAATCATATATATCGTTGGCATGTAAATCGTTGTCACATAATTCGCTAATTAACAATATAAAGGAAATGAAAAAGAATAACACTAKAATTTTGATGTCTACTAATTATATGGAATTATTGTCTGAATACAGGAGAATTTGCTATCTATTAAATAGATGAAATCACTACCTTAATATAAGAGAAATCAATGTCAGTCCATCTGTATTACTAAAAGGAAAATCATTGTAATACGCAACATTCAACGCAACAATTGCAAACAAGACCATTACACAGTCAACACAACTATTGCACATCCATAAAACACAATTATTACACAGTCTCAACGCAGCCAAAGCACAATCACAAAATATGTTAAAATTCATTGTCCAACACAAAAATCTCTTCCATACATAATTCAGTGTCATCTAACCACACAACATACAATCGTTGTCCAATAAATACGTTAAGGTGGGATTGAAACTCTGAGAAGAATGGATCACTTCCCTTTAAACATTAATGATTTAAAAAATCACATATATCACTGCCCCTAAAAACGAAACACTGTCATACACAACATACCACGCTACCATTACCACTGCAACCATTACATAGTCATAAAAAACGAAATCGTTGTCTATTTAAATGCAATTACACAGTCATCAAATTGATAGTCACCGAAAATGGAAATCGTTGTCAAATATATTAATTTCGCTACCTACTAATAATGATACAGTATCTAATTGAAATTCATTGCCAAGCCATCCAGGTATTAGAGTAAATAAATATGTAAATCGGTTAATCTATGTAAAACAAAAAGGAAATAAAGGTAATAAAACACAGTCAAAAAGTGGTCAATAAAATGCAGAGTAATATGATAATATGTATAACTTTATAAATCGGTGAGTGTATAGGTAAAACACAGAGAAAATGACTGTATTAAATGCAGTAAATATGTGGTCAATGAAACACAAAGTGTAGTTATATTTAAAGGGGGATTTTAAAACTAAATCCAATTACATCTCTACCAGGACCAATCGTTATCTAGATTCGCTGTAAGGAAACGAGAGTGATAATATCTTTGTTGGAAATGATAAAAAATGCTAGGAACTATCATAAGAATGTTGGGAATTGTGTAATAACGCAGACACATCAAAACACAGAAAATCATCAAAACGCAGAGATTTACCCCTTCCAAAATGCAGGAGATCATCATTAAAAGAAACACATAGGGTTTACCATTCAATGCTGATATTTTACCCAAACAAAAAGAAAACGCAGAGTTGATCCTTCAAGGAAATGCAGAGGTAATCAATCAAAGAAATGTAGGGATAATATTTCAAGGAAACACAAAGGTTTTCAGAGTTTAAGCAATCAAACACAGAGATACTCGTTCACAAGAAGGCACAAGACTAAACATTTAGCCATGAATCAATCAAATGCAGAGATAAGTAAGGGATAGACAAGAGGGAAAAATTTATCGTTCACTCATCATCCATGCACAAAAAAGAAGGGCATTTGAATCTATAGGTCGTTAAACACTGAAGTGACGACCGTCGATTCATCTCCTAGCTGACTTCTCAGGCACAGAATGATGACTAAAGTGATAAGGGGCAGAAGATAAAAACATAATCTCTTCATACTAATCAATAAAACCCACATAGAGAAGTCATTCCAATCAGAAGTTGGGTTCGCCAAGGAAAATCAATTCAAAATACAATAAGTAAGGGGGTTACAAATACCATAGGAAAATCAGGTGTAAGAAAGATCATGGAAATGAAATCTTCAACCGAGCACAGAGAAATAACATGTGTAAATTAAATTTCATTGCAATTAACAACTTAAACATGAATACCTTAAACAAACGCGAATGCTCCGTAGTTTCTGTCCCACGCGTGCTCCATCCATCTCCCTCTTGCCAACCGATGTGACCTCACTGTTACCTCCCATCCAAATCTAGGGGTACTCTTCTTCCCCTTGAGCCCCCCGATTCACAAAAGGGCCTGCACACACAATACCAGAGAATAACTAGCACCCAGATCACATCGCAAGGTCAAGCTACCACTCATTACTCGAGTTGGGTATCCCAACTCCCACAAGAGAAGTTTAGTCAAGATAAACATTCAACAGCGTAACATTACACATAAATTTTAGATCCATACTCCTCCTCCTTCATCATTTTTATAGAGTTTTTAAGTAATTAGTTTCCCAAATTATCATTAAATTCCTTTTTTAGTTAATTAAATTCGAAAAACCTCCCCCGTACATATGTCACTGATCCCCTAGTTGCACCAGAAAATTAATTTTATTAATTAATTAATTATTCCTATTTCCCTCAGCCACCTAAAAGCATTCCTAAAAATTCTCCTTGGTTTCCCAATATCCCCTTACAAATATTAAATGACTTACGCCCTACTTAATTCATAGTTGAGTTCATAACTAGCAAATTCCCAAGGCAAGATTCCTTACTAAGTTAGACATTCATCTTTTTCTTTATGTTTCCCCTTTTCTTTATGTTTCCCCTTTTTCTTTAAGTTTCCTATTTCTTTTAAGTTTGCCTCTTTTCCCCTTTTAACTAAAAAAATCAATTTAGCAAGTGTAGATGAAACAACCATTTCCCCTTTTTCTTCTTTAATTAAAAATTAATTTAGCAAGTGTAGATGAAACAACCATTTACCCTCTTTTCTTTTTAACAAAAATTAAATTAGAAAAATATATAAAAACAACCATTTCCCTTTTTAAAATTTTAATCCTCCATGAAAATTTGAATTTAATAAATTAGTTTGAATTTCTTACCCCCCTTCTTATTACATGTTTATTTAGTATTATTATTATTTTTTATTTTTGACCACATGTTCTAATTAGACCTAGGTTTTAATTTCTCTAGGATGGGAGACATTTTTATTAGGGAAAAAATGTTTTTAATTCTTAATTATCACCTCATTCATTTTAAGCCCTACTAGGTTTATTCACTTTACTAGTTAAAATCGCGACGTGCCCTTCAGGATGCACTAGGTGCTCCAAGGGTGCCACTCACCCCTTTCCATTTTCATTGCGCGACGTGCCCTTCAAGATGCACAACGTGCTCCAAGGGTTCCACTCACCACTTTCTGTTTTCCTTGCGCGACGTGCCCTTCAGGACGCACTACGTGCTCCAAGGGTGCCACTCGCCTCTTGACTGACTTGGTAGACATCAAAAACCCCTGGAGTCAATAATTTGCCAGGTGATCTTGTGGGAGGATAAGGGACTCTAAGGAATAAATCTCTTACCTTATTGCGCGCCCCTTAGAATAATCGTGAGCAACTGTCACAGTCTGCCCTCACGACATCGTGGGTCTTCTCGAACTAGGTAATCGTTAACTTACAGTTCGAGCCACGACGTGAGTGCTAGTAGGTTGTGGCAGGGTTGTTGTAAACACATCTCCCTCAAGTCTCTAGTTGTCCTTTGTGACCCCTCTACTCCACATGTGATTCTGGTCGACAAGCTATTGTCAGCCTGCATCCATCAATGAATCATGTCAGCAACAATAATCAATCATCATAACATCTAATCATATGTACATGTGCCACATCAATAAAATTTAAACCCAACAATCCTCTTCCTGACTTGATCCGGAGTCCAAGGGGTTTCATTGATGCCTCTGCATCCTCAATGTCCAAAGTCTTGCACACTCATGAGAACCTAGTCAATAGCACCTATCTATGTGAATACAACAAAATAACATATCGTCAATCCATAATGTCTCATAATCATAATCGAATGATCAATAGTATAATAATCCGGATCACTTGCAAGAAAGTGTCCTCAAAGAATAAGTTCGCTCAGTGCACTGAAGAGAGGGATGCTACATACACCCCCTCTTTTTTTAAACTTCATCCTGAAGTTTCACAGTATAAAAGTGTCGAAATAAAGTGTATCATAGTGTCATAAGTCTATCTATCAACAAAATGGAAATTGATGGCGCATATCATATGCATCCTCCAAGGTCACCGGGTGTGGACTATAGTTGTCCCATTAGATCTTGATCTGATCTATTGTTCGACCTCGTATATGTCGAATGCGATGTTCCAGGATGCAGATTGGCTCAACCGTGAGTGCACCCTTGTTAGATACCTGCACGTTACTCAAGTCAAAACATGTGTAGGATCACTAACATAATGTCTCAAATAGAGACATGAAATACATTGTGCATACAACTCAAGGATCAGGAAAGGATAGTCAATATGCCACGAACCTCTCTTTTCCACAATCTCGCAGGATCCCACGAACCTAGGATATAGTTTAGAACCCTTTCCAAACTTGATCAAACTCTTATGTGGTTTCACTCGCAAGAATACTTGATCGCCACATCATAAATACGATCGACAATATGCGTGTCGGCATGACTCTTCTGTCGATCCTTCACTTCCTTGATCCATTTTCATATAGTTTGAATTTGATCTTCCATTTCTTGGATTGATTTTGGTCCCACCAATACCTTATCCTCAAGATGATCCCAACTCAAGGTGTCTGACACGGTCGCTCGTAAAGAAAATTGAAAGGAGCCATCTTAATGGTGCTTGATAAATGTCATTATATTCAAATTCTACTAGTGGCAAGAACTCTTCCCAACGCTTCTGTTAGTCCATATCGTACATACGCAACATGTCCTCCAGGATTTTGTTTGTTCGTTCGGTCTTCTCATCTGTCTCTGGGTGATACGTGGTACTAAAGTTAAGTTGGGTTCCCAAGGCCTCTTGAAAACTAGTTCAAAATCATCTAGTAAACACCAATCCTTGATCATATATAATCCTCTTAGGCACACCATGCAGCCTCAAAATCACGTTGATGAAAACTCTAGCTATATCAGGTGCCTGATACGTCGTACGCATAGGAACAAAATGAGCACTCTTTGTTAGAGTGTCGACTACCACAAAATCGATCATGTCCCCTTTCCGTCGGTGGCAATCCAACAATGAAATCCATTGAAATGACCTCCCATTTGATTCTGGAATAACATGCGGCTATAGTAATCATGTCAGATGTCTATGTTCATCCTTCACCTGCTAACATTCTAGACATCTTGCCACGTAGTTGACTATATCTGCCTTCATTCCTTTCCAGAAGAATAAGGGTTTAAGGTCTGTCCTCATCTTCATGACTCCTGGGTGAGCCATGTACACTTCTCTGTGAGCCTCGTTTAGGATCAAAATCCTCAACTCGTCATTGGGTGGTACGTAAATTTGACTTTTAAATCTCAATAGTCTGTCGTCGTCCATAGTAAACCCTTCAAATTTTGGTACCATCATTGTTTTTTTTTTCCGATAAAATCCTTGACCTATTTGTACCATTCATTGTCGCGTTGTAAAGTTAGAATATTTTCATGTAGATTCATCTAAAGAGGCATCACCAAAAACATGCGTGGTCTTCGACTCAACGCATATGCAATTCTGATCACTGTACCTTTTATGTAAGTAATATTGAAATCATACTCGCTAAGCAATTCCAACCAACGTCATTGTTGGGCGTTCAATTCGCCTTATGTAAAGATGTTTCATAGTCCATAGTGGTCCGTTTAGTTCAAATTTTCATCCAATAAGGTAGTGCATCCAAAATATCGAGGCATAAACAAAGGCTAACAATTCCAAAACGTGCGTTGCAAAGTTCTCCTCCTGCCTTCTCAACTTTCTTGAGATGTAAGAGATCACTCAATCGTCTTGCATCAAGACTCCACCTAAGCCTTCTTTGGATGTGTCAGTGCATACAAAGAGGTCCATGTCCATGTCAGGGAATTTTAGTATCAGTGTTGTTGTCAACAACTCCTTGAGCCTTCGAAATGCTTCCACGCATTCCTTGGTCCAAACAAACTTCTTGTTCTTCTTCTGCAATTCCGTAATCAGATTTTCTATCTTTAAGAAACCCTCGATGAACCATCGATAGTATCCCACTAAAACCATGAAGCTACACACTTCTGGGACATTCGTCAATGTAGGCCATTCCATAATAGCCTCGAACTTTTCTGGATCCACAACGATACCTTCACCAGAGATGACATGCGCTAAGTAGTGAATCTTGATTGATAAAACGAGCATTTAGACAATTTCCCAATACAATTTGTTCTCTCGCATACATTTTAGTACCAAGCACAAGTGCTCGTCATGCTCTTCCAACATCTAAGAGTAAATAAAAATATCATCAATGAATACTTGTACTAACTTGTCCAAGTATTCACAGAACACCCCGTACATAAAACTCATAAATACCCCAGAGGCGTTTGTCAGTCCAAAAGGTAAAACAACAAACTCATAATGTCCAAACCTCATCTTAAATGTGGTCTTAGGGATGTATTCATCCTTGATATTTAATTGGTGATACCCTGATCTCAAGTCGATCCTTGAAAACACCGTTGCGCCTATCATCTACTCAAACAGATCATCAATCCTTGGAAACGGATATAGATTCTGGGTTGTTGCCTTGTTCAAATGACGATAGTCAATGCAGAGTCTCGATGACCCATCCTTATTCTGTAAAATAATGGGTGTACACATAGTGACACACTGAGACATATAAGTCCTAGGTCCAACACCACCTTCGATTGCATTTTCAACTCCTATAACTCCGGAGTCGAAATTCGATAAGGCATTCTTGCTATCGGTTCAGTCCCCGGTTTTAGGTCTATGGTAATTTCCAATTCCGTCTCTGCCAACATCCCAGGTAACTCCTTAGGGAAGATGTCCACAAACTCTCTCACCACCGGAAGGTGTTCTAGACCTTTTGCTACTCCCTTCTCATTTAACACAAGGATCGCATAACGCTTACATCCCTTGCGCATGCTCTTCCATAGCTGCAAGGAGAGATGAACCTCACGGATACTCCCTGGTTTCGACCTACAATATCGTGTCTCTTTCCCTCATCATCAACCAAGCTCAATTGTTTCAACTTACGGTTGGGTATCTCCTCATGCGATTCCAACCAGTCCTCACCGATCACGACGTCATAAGCTCCTAATATCGTGACATATAGGTTGGCCCTCGTGAAAACTCTCCCTGGTTAAGGCTAAGCCCGTAGCCTTCCCTCCAACATTTTGTTTGGCTCCCAAATCCATTTATACAAAGCTAAACCCATCTTGGTTGACTACCTTTACCTTAATTCTTTTAGCGCTACCCAGAAATGAAACTCTTTGTAACACTAAGATCTATCAAAATGCTTAGGGTCTGGTCAGGGAAGGTACCTGACATCTCGAGAAAAATCGACTGGTGCTCTTCTTAGTGGTTATTCATCATTGTATGAATATGATGGGCCTTGCCCAAATCTCCCACGATAGTGGGTCTGGCTAATCCAGAGCTCTAGTCCTCTCTCGAAACTGTTCCTCAAATAGTTCTCATGACACGTCTTCGACTGCCATGTTCAAAAGTGGCAGGAGCATCTTCCATCATAGAAGAGTTCTCCCCTTCAGTTGAAATACCGCCCGACGGACCTTCATGCTGGAGGTCATAAATGCGAAGCATGAAGCACATCACCTTTCTCTCCATCCATGCCTCGACGACTGAACCATCTGCGACACTCATAGACTTGAGAACTTATCCCTCTTGAGCTCTCAGTGAAAGATAAAGGTACTAGCCGGGGTGCACTGTGGAACCTTCGGGGTACATGCACCTTGGACTCTTCTCAGCATATATGGTGAATCAAGGCCTTTGACAATCCCTGGAAGGACCTTGTCAGACCATCATCATCCCTTACAGTAATTGAATCTAGCCCAAGGAATTGTTCTTCCCCTAGGGGTTAGACTCTGAGGGCGTGGTAATTTCTGGAGGCATTGCACCTCCTTACTTGGCACCATGTCACAAACCTCCATGGTGTCCTGAGATCATCGCATGGAAACATTAAAGTTTTAATTAATGTTAGGTTATTACTCAAGGGTTTACTGCAATGGAAAGAATGACGATCCACAATCACAGCGTTGAACCTGCTCTGATACCATATGTAATGACCCCATCATTATGGCTACATGCGATACAACACAAAGGAATTTTTTTTTTCTTTAAGAAGGATGGCAACAACGACAACAATTAAACAACACAACTTGATGGGGAACACCATGCATGCAGATCATGCAACAGACAACCATGACTCAACACACTAGAACATAATGCAACTGGATGAAACATATGATAGTAAATAGACAGATGGAAACAAATACCCATCCGACACAACAATACAACACCTACATGCTAAAGGAAAACATCAACCACCCAAAACAGGGGCTTCAACGACCAAGAACTAGAAACCTTGACGGCACGCAAAACCAAAACACGTTAAGGCATTACAAACCAAGTGCCGACATCAATTACAATGAACAACGCCCACATCAGGAAGCATTGACTCTGGCCAGGTTCTCATTCGCCTCTATCTGTCAGGGTGCACAATGATCCCCTCATCAAGAATCATGTCGTCACCAGGCGATAGGCATGACAGTGAACATGGCACAACATAACATAGCTGGACCTTTGACCCACGATAAAACCAACGCTCTAGGAGACCGAATTATGTTAAGAACCAAATATCAACATAGCATAAAAAAACCTCAGAAAAAGTACTCAATGCCTTGAAAAAGAGATAATTTCAAATAATAAGCCTCTTCGAGGGGGCAACCTCCTTTTACCCCACTTAAATGTTCAAGTACAAGATGATTCAAAATGAAAATGTCTCCTTGGTATATATAGGAGACTAGGAGGTATAATTACAATTAATGGCCTAAAGCCGACATAAATAAAATAACATTACTAATATAATATGCCCCAATTAAGGGGTAATGAGCCAATATTATGGCTTAACATGCCCCTCCCGTTGAGACAAGTGTTGTCCGCAACACTTGAGTAACTCTGGATGCTTCTGTATAAAAGACGCATCTTCCCAAGTGGAATCTTCAGCCGGTAGTTTCCTCCATTTAATGAGATACTCTGAAATGGATCTATTCCTCAGCTGGTGAATTCTTGTGTCAGTGATGGCTTCAGG
>JASDQU010588060.1:67480-86003 GCA_032191745.1 Picea mariana | reverse complement strand
CAACCGTCACATCTCTTCTCAGAGATAAGTTGCCACCATTCCAACAAGCTTGTTTCTGTTGCATTTTACAGCTTCAGCTTATTTCCTTATTGAATAGAAAACCAATTTTGTGTTAATCACCTATTAATAATCTGTAGTCATTTCTTTCTACTCATAAAATCCGTATCACCCATAGGTAGACCTTTGTAGAGAAGGAGAAAGAGAAGAGACCTTCGTAGAGAAGGGAAATGAGAAATTTGCCAAGGTTGGCCTCTGTCCAAGTGTTGAGTTTTGGATACTCTAGGGACATGCTAGAATACCCTCATATAGAGCGGTGTGACCACCCTCGTAGAGAGGAATGTGGATGTTTCTCCAAGGGGCAGCGAGCAGATACTCTCCTCTGGCCAAGGATTGAGTAGCCTGGAACACAAACCTTGACCATGTGGAATGATTAGTTGGCTCTTGAGGTTTGTGTCGTGATCCTACGTGGATCATGGAAAGGGAGTCTAGTATTGCATAGGCTAGCATCTTAGCTTCTCTAGTTCATGTGGGATGACTAGGAGTGAAGCTATGGTAGTAGTCCTCCCCAGTAGATGGGTGAGATAGATGACTACAGGAGAAGGGAGAACATAAAAGGAATGGAAAAACTCATAGAACATCTTTTGTGTGAAGATAAGACATCTTCTTTATGAAGATAAGATATATTTTGTGTGAAGATAAGAAAGAGTATCTTTTGCGTGAAGATGAAAGAAAGAAAGAGTATCTTCTGCACAAAGATAAAAAGAACAAAACTTCTGATGATTTATAGATATGCCAATTAGTGATCATGATGCCATATAACCAAGTGGATTATATTGATGCCTCTCGTTATCCAGTTGATGATGTTGCCCAGTTGATGATGACATCCAATGACCTGTCAAAAGATAAAGAATATCCTTCTTGTTAAGAGGGAGTGTTAAAATATTGTGTAATTGCAAAGAATATTCTTATCCCCTTTTGTGGATAAAGGAAAAGATAAAATATATTTATTATTGATTAGATCAATCCCCTTTTGTGGATTGATCATGCCAGGCATTGTAATTGACCAAATCCCCTTTTGCGGATTGGTCAAACCCTAATTGTAATAGAAAAATTAAGAAGTTGCCCCCCAGGCTAATTAAAGTGGTTCTAACCACCCAGATTGAGAAGTCAGCCCTGCCAGTGAAAAGACACCTCAGTTTAGCACCTGCCAGATTGTATAAATAAGAGAGGCCAACGCCTCATTTACACACACACTCATCTCAGTCATCTAGTGCGCAAGTATTGAAGGAAGCTGCAGTTACCAGTTGCCGGAAGAAGGAAGAGAGAGAGGCACATCCTTGGGAGAGGAATTTCTGTGTTGTTTGGTTCATTGTCTTGGCATTGTATTGGCTATCTATATTAAGGAAGTTTTGTTGGGTTTTCTTCCCCATGAGGGTTTCCCAGGATAAATTTTGTGTATCTTGTGATTGTGTTTCTCTCACTGATCCTAACTATGCTATTGTTATCTATTAAACTGAAAGGTAACCTAATAATATCTTAAATTTTAACAAAAAATACCAAGACCACTATAAGACTAGAGACTCCCATAATGACATCTTCAAGATACAACAATCAGAGGAAGAGAGTCTAGAGGACTATGTGTAGAGGTTTCTTTTTAACCTCCAGAAAACCAAGCATAGTACTTTAAATATTGACACCATAAGGACTATCTTTTTAAAAGGGATACAAGAAGAATATATTGACGTATTAAATTTGATGGGTTCGAGCGATATTTCTCATTTTCCATTTGTGGACATCTGTGATCTGTACATGATATATTCTAGGAGTCGAGTAAAATCTGGTAAGGGAATAAGAGATGTTTTACCAAAAGTAACAAAATATGATGTAGGAGGCAGAGTAACAAGAATAGAATTAGTAAATTTATTGGAAAATTTTAAAACATAAATTGCTGGTACTCTCAGTTCTCAGTTAGATATGTTTCAAGTTAGGAAAAAAGAAGAAGAGGAAAAGGCCGTTGTGTATGTTTTTTGTCCCCGTTGTAGAAATATGCATCCATTTAAAGAATGCCCATTGGATAATCTGTAGGTTTGTGCAATATGTGCAGAGGGTCACGAGACATAAAGTTGTCCGTCGCTGCCTGGAGTTAAAGCCATATATAAGGGGCGTAATGAGGCTGCAAAACCTTCCTTTCAAGATGCACCAAAGAATTTGTGACATCCAAGAGCTAAAGGTATGTCCCAAAATCCTTTTTCATGATCTTTTGCACCTTATAATGCTTATTAGTAGCAGTGGAACACTCAAATGCYACAACAACCCACTTGGCCACAACAACAAACTCAAACTCAACCTTGGAAGCAAAATTGGAGAGGTAACTCTTACGAGAACATGCCTCAACAACAATTCCCAATGCCTTATCCTAACTAYTCACAATATCCACAATATCCCCCATCCATGCCACAATTGTACCCTATAAATCAACCCCAAGCAACAATCCCACAATTACCACAGATGGCTGCAAATTAAAACCCTCCCAGGCCAACACAAATGCCTACACAGCCGATGCTGAATCCAAACAATAGAGCAGCCCGACCTACCCTTAATGTTGAGATTCATCCTTTTTTGACTTACTTGGTCACCCCTATACCTTTGCAAAATATACATCTGAGATCAGGGAAAGTCTTGAAACCAAGAGATTCCACGGTTGTCATTGAGGAGGAAACATAAGGGGAGGAAACTCCTTAACAATCAACTAATGACGACCAACCAAGAAAAATAGTTACTCCCTCAATTCTGACACAAACACCTACTACTTTTCATAAAGAGCAACCTCAAGCACCTAAAATTCCACCTTATCCAGAGAGGTTGGCCATAGAAAATCCTATTATCCTCCTTGAATTTGACCTAGAGGCTGAGATACAAAACGTTTTTGTCAAAATACCCCTGTTGCAAGCCATAAAAGACATCCCCATTTATGCAAAAACCATTAGGGATTTATGCATTAAGAAACCTGGAAGGAAGCGAAAAGATCCCCTCACTATCCAAATAGTAGGTCAATTGGCTGAGCTAATGTTTGGGAAACCATTGGTGAAAAAATATGGAGACCCCAAGAACCCCATTGTCACCATTTCCATCAATGATATCCCTATAGAAAACGCTTTGATCGATTTGGGGAATGCAATAAATATCATGATCATTTTGACCATGGAAACATTGCAATTAGACACTCTCCGACTGACACCCACGGTACTTGAACTTGCCAATAGATCCCGGGTCAAGCTTGCTGGTGTTCTCGACGATATAATGGTAACTTTAGACTCATGGGAGTATCCTGTACATTTTCTAGTTATCCAACCGAAGACCAACATGGAAGGCCACCCTGTGATCTTTGGAAGACCGTGGCTGGCCACAACTGATGCTTTCATTGGCTGTAGGTATGGAGAGATGACCATATAAAATGGATTAGATATGAAAAAAATCATTTTGTACCCACCCGCCGAACCAATACTAAGAGATCCTTTGCGGGTGCATGAATCTTGTGAAAATGCAGAAATTGAATCTTCTGAAAATGCAGAAATTGAATCCTTTGAAAATGCAGAAATTGAATCTTTTAAAATGCAGAAATTGAATCTTTTGAAAATGCAGAAATTGAATCTTCTAAAAATGCAAAAATTAAAAATCATAAAAATGCAAAAAATTTACATCCCCTTTTGACCATTGAATAGTCCGGGGGGCTGAAAAGTCAATTAGAAGATGATTTCCTGATTTTTTTTTTTTTTTATCTCTGTTGCGGATTGTACTCAGTTCCCTGAAGTATCCCGTACCTATAATCATATTTTTCATAAATATTTTCAAGAAAAAAATGATCTAACAGGGACTACATATTTCCTTGTATCAACCATCAAATAGACTATAGATCCCTATAACATGCTTGCTGAAATCAACCCAGGGAAATCTCTAAATATCTGTCTTGACCTTGACTCTCATCAACAAGAACAATTCATCCGCATACATAAAAACACTCTGGTGCATTTGCTTGGGACTATAAAGACATGCCTGACATCCACTTAGATACCTGTACATATCATATTTACCTTCAATAAAATACCAGACCTGTTAGGCATCCACAACATCATATTAACCCTGCCTTGAAGGACATAGTGAAAGAGGAATTACATAAGCTACTAGATGTTAACTTTATATATCCCATATCTGATAGAAAGTGGCTTTCCCCACTTGTAGTTCTGCCTAAAAAGGAAAATAAGTACATAATATGCGTTGATTATCATGAGCTTAACAAAGAAACACTAAAAGACTATTTTTTGCTGCCCTTCATCGATCAGTTATTTGATACCTTAGCAGGCAAGTAATACTTCTCCTTTTTTGACGATTTTAGCGGGTACAATCAGATTCAAATTGCACTGGAAGATCAAACGAAAACCATGTTTACATGTCCATGGGGAACATTTGTTTTTAAAGTTTTTCCTTTTGGGTTGTGCAACACCCCTGCCACTTTTCAAAGGGAAGTATTGGATATCTTTTATGATTTGATTCACGAGTGTGTTGATATTTATATGGATGATTTTTTTGTTTATGGTGACTCCTTTAAGAAAGCACTTGATAACTTGGAGAAAGTATTGATTAGTTGTAAGCAATCTAACGTTGCCTTGAGTAATAAAAAGTGTAATATGTTGTCAAAACATGGCATTGTTCTTGAGCATCACATTTATTTTGCATGTATCAAAGTGAACCCGACTAATATTAAGGTCATCATGGACTTTCCTGCACCACATTCACCAAAGGAGGCAAGAAATGTTTTGGGCCACGCTGGCTACTATAGAAGATTTATTGAAAATTTTACGAAGATAACTGCACCTATATACAAATTGTTAGCTAAAGATATTGACTTCTTGTAGGATTCTCAATGACAAATTGCTTTTGAAATTTTGAAGAAGTTGTCCACAACACCAGTCCTGAGGGGACCAAATTGGTCCCTTCCTTTTCATATTTGTACTGATGCTTCAGATACTGCCCTTGGGGTTGCTTTAGGACAGAAAGAGGATCAATTATTTTATGTTATCTATTACAACAGAAAAAAATTATCACCCAACGAGATTAACTATACCGTCACAACAAAATAATTCTTAGTTGTTGTACATGCTATTAACAAATTTAGGCATTATATTACGGGCTATGAAGATTTTATTCAAACCGACCACTGTTCCATCAAATTTCTAATGATAAAACCCATCACAAATGGTAGGATCACTAGGTGGTTACTATTGCTACAAGAATTTAACATTACCATTGTGGATAGGCCTAGTAAAGAAAACTTGCAGATTTTCTCTCTCGGATCCATAATAATGATGATAATACACATGTAGATGATAGTTTTCCTGATGATCATTTGTTTGTTGTTTCCACTAACATTCAATGGTTTTCATACATAGCCAATTATTTGTCCATGGGAAAGTTTACTCAACATCTCTCTCCAGGAGAAAAACAACAAATTGTCGAGAATAATGCCACTTATTCATGGATCGGGGGAGATCTGTTCCATACTGGGCCAGGCATGATTATTAGAATGTGTGTACGAGATGATGAAACATATGACATCTGGAAATCCTTCCATGATGGACCTTGTGGAGTCCATTTCACCGATAAGAGAACTGCCTACAAGGTGCTCCAACATGGATATTACTGACCAACATTATTTAAGGACGCCAAAAAATATGTAAGTAGCTGTGACAACTGTCAAAGAATGGGTAAACCAGGGTGAGCTAATGAGATGCCACTACAAATCCAAGTGCTTATCGAACTTTTTGAGAGATGGGCCTTAGATTTTGTGGGGCCAATCTCTCCTCCATCACCGAAGAAAAAGGTACATTTTAGTTTTCACTGATTATGTAACTAAGTGGGTAGAAGCAAAATATCTCTGCTCTGTTAGTGAAAAATCAGTTATAGATTTTATTGATGAAGATATTTTTACTCACTTTGGTATCCCAAGGGAAATTGTGACAGATAATGGAACACAATTTACATCCAAGTCCATGCAAGTGCTCACTCAACAGTACCAGATAAAACATTATAAATCTTCTCCATATCACCCGCAGGCAAACAAACAAGTTCAGTTTACAAACAAGGTCTTGGAAGCAATCCAAACTAAGACAGCCCAACTACATCACAAAGATTGGGTGGACATGCTTCTAGATGTTGTACTATGTTGTCATTGATGTCAAAAGGTTGATGTCAAGTATTGTCATAGTGATGTGTTTGTATCAATGATATATTGATTATTGGTTATATGGTCATTGATGTAATTGTTGTCAAAGGGTTCATGTCAAGTGGTGTCATAATGATGTGTTGATATTAAAGCGAGTTGTATCATTGATGTCATGTCATGGTTGATAGGAAGAAACAAATGGATAAACTCCAAAGTGGTCCCCTTATGGTGAAAGCCCTCATGGGAAGACACTCTTGGATAAAGTTCTCAAAGTGGTCCCCTTATGGTGAAATCCCTCACGAGAAGATGATTTGTGAAGTCCAAATGGTTAGGTGGTTGAGTAGCCCAATAGTGTGGTTAGGGAACCCAAGTTTGATTGAGGAATAATGTAATGAATATCAGTGAATTTACAAGAGAAACTATTCCAGATGGATAGTATATGTCATGTCGTTTCTGGTGATATGTGGAACATCACATAACTCCTCAAGGTTAGAGAGTTATGGCCATGTGAAGTTGGAGAACCCTCGTGAGTTATCTATAAGCCCCTAGAAGGTCAAAGAAGTCAAATTATTCTAGAATCTCCTAGAAGAAGTTGACCAGTCAAAGTGGTTGCAACAAGAAAAAAATTAAAAATAAATTAGTTGCAACTAGAAGTGAAGAGTTAACTATTTGTGGATAAAGTGGTTGTAAGTGGACAAAGTGGTTAGAAGTGGGTTAGCCCCAAAAGAAGGAAGTTCGGTAAGTTGGTTAGAAGATAACCCCTAGAAGAATCTACTTGGAGAAGTATAAATAAGAGAGAAAGGGTATCTTATGAGGATGATCTTTGAGAATATTGAATATACATTTTTGAAATGTTATTTGGGCAGGTGTTATTGATAGAGGAAATTCACGGAAGAAAAACCATTGCAGCAGAATCACGACAACAAAACAACGACAACAGAATCGGGGCAGAAAAATCACGAAAACAAAACCGCAGTAGCAGAATCACGACAACAAAATCGCGATAGTAGAATCGCGGTAGAAAAACCACGATAGTAGAATCGTGGCAACAAAACCGCGACAACAGATTTGGCAGCTGCAGAAAGTTGGCAGTTCGGTAACCACATCAGATTTGCATATTGGAATTGTTCCAATTGTTGCATGGTATGATATAGATCTTGATGATTGCTACATGATTAAAGGTATGGTTTTGGCACATGTCCTTGTGTAAGGGTTTATGGTATTTGGTTTATGGAGAGTATGGTGTATTGCTAGAGGTATCTTGTTGGTTAACTTGGTGATATTGTGCATATCGTTGAGAGTTGACTTGATGATTGATCTTTGTGAGTAGATTAGATTTGGATGATGAGATTGATGAGACAGGTTGAGGTGACAGGTTGTTGTGACAGGTTGTGTTGTGCATAGTTGATGCACTTGTCTTGGTATAGACCGTTGGTACATTTTGACAAATTGCTTTCTGTTGTGGCAATTATATGATTAGTATAATGCACACATTTAATTATCAATCCGGGATTCATAATCAATAGAGTTACAAGACACTAGTAAGAAGGGTAATTTCTAATGTCACGAGTATAGAACTAAGTTAGATTATGCATGCTAGAAATAAAGCAAACTATAAAACTGAAACACACTTTGGTTGTCTTTCACAGAGAGGCTATCTACTCCATTATGGCACATGCAAGTATGAGATGGAGTCTTTTGACAAATCAACTCTGCTATCTGACCCAGAAAGATAACTATGCAATCACACTCTTAGAAAGGAAATCACACATCAATCATCAAAGCATAGCATGGGTAGTTCAATAGTCAATATGTTGGTTCTGTTGTGGTTCACAATGAACTTCACTAGTTCTTGTCCAAATAGGTTTGACTACTGCTGCCAACATCTATGATCACTCAAGGAAATCAAATTCATGAGAACAGAAACATGGCATATGCAAAAACATAGTAAGTAAAGATCTTTAAGCAATCATTTAACCAAAATCCTAAATTGAATTATCTGCTATTGCCTGAGGCTGTTAGAGATGATGAATAAAATGAGAAATCAAATCTTCAGCTATTCTAACAACTATACTACTGAAACCAAATGCTAACATTAACCTACACGAATGTTGACCTTTGTTGGGCGGTGGGCCCTTGCCGCTCCAACAGGTCAATGAATGGAGTCTACTGTAAGTTGGTCTTCGATCCACACATCACTCTTACTCAAATCTTAAACATGGAATTGATTAGGCTAACAACTCAATTCACATTCATTCCTTAATAAGAAAAAACATGGACATAAATGAAATCCTTTCATTAATACTCAAACTGAATATATGTTCCACAATATGCAACACTGCTCTCTATTTCTTCATATGTCTATATGTCTAGATGTCTCACCATCCTTGCCACAACTATTTAAACAGTCTTAGTCGTGAAACGCAAGGAGGTGAAATCTCAAACAAATCGGTGATTGTCCAATTTACACATTCGGTTACATATTTTAAGCTTCATCCTCATGACATGGAGTGCATGAGGATGAAGCAATAATCAAACTAGTCTAATATAGTCTTGCTAGAACTTGGATGATCTAATAAGCAATCAACAAATATCTCAGGCACGATCTGGAGCTTAACTTTAGCGTACTCTGTTTTCCTTTATTGGTACCGGATCATAACAGGTGAGACACGGCGAATGGTACCGGATCCAAATAACATGCAATTGGTTGGTACCAGACTCGGACAGTCGTTGGTACCGGAATTAGACAGTCACGTTGGTATCAGACTATAATAGGAAAACTGTGTTATTTTTATTAATCCACTCCAAAGAGCCTTCCATAACTCTGTAACCGTAGTGAAGTTTTGAAAACGGCTCATACGAGACCTAATTTGTCATTCTGGGAGAAAAACCCATGTTTTAGAATCTTCAGATTCGCTTCCATGTGCACGAAAATCGAGGCACAAGTTGGCAGTTTGAGATTTTTCTATTTCCCGAAATATTCCCCCTGAGCTTGAGGTCCACATGTGCGAGTTGGGTGAATTCTGAGCCATGTGTCTGCATGTCGACGATATTCCCCATAAAACCCATGTCCCTGATTTTCTTCTAGAAGACTTCAAAATTCAACTTTTACTCTAGTACCTGATGACTGGAAATGGCAACGATCAAGGCTACCTAGTCACCCAACCTGTTTATTCAAATCACACCATTAGAAGATCTCTTTTTAATAAATTAACACATTTTCACTAATAAGAACGTACAAAATATGCATAAGTATTGAACTACCTCATGGGCTCTTCTTAGGTTACACTTTTACACCAAGTATGGGAAAACCAGGTATGTAACGAGGCCAGTTGATCAAATTAAATGATTCTAACATGCATTAAAAAATGACAAAATGAAGTCCCAACACTTTCTGTCTACAAGTTGGGTCTTGTACTTGAGGGTTGGATTCCTCACATTTCGGTTGGTGTTGAGACATGTAGGATGGGTCTTGCAATTGAGATTTGGTGCTCTCTTTGAGTTGGTGCTATTTTCAGTTGGTGCTGATAAAACCTGAGATTGTAGTCTCCTCTAACATATAATACAAAAATCTTAAACATATATCTGGTGCTCTTTGTGTTCATTACTGTGATGGTTCAAAGTTCTTTATTGTTGATGTATGTTGTTGAGATATGTTTACATGCAAGCAACTAAGTGTGAATGGAGTTGATGAGTAAATGGTGATTGCTAACTAAAGTTTTAAAAGAAGTATAAAAATATCCTCACACTAATTCACCCCCCCTCTCAGTGTGGTCAGTGTGTCCAAGAATTGGTATCAGAGCATGCCTTCATTATAATCCTTACAAGCTTGAAGGATATTTGTGGACACACAAATGGATGAACATGAAGTTACATTCTTTGATGAGACAGATAATTCGACATGGAGAATAAAGATGAAAGGGTACTTGAAGTCAAAAGAAGCAGGTGTGTGGGATATAGTTGTTGCTGGAACAATTCCTTCGAAGAATCAGTCAAAATTTGCAACAAAGAGGAATAATGCAACAGTATTCAAGACCGTCTTAAAAGGACTCTAAGGTTCTGTCAAAGAAAGCATAGGAAAGTGTACCTGTGCCAAGGACCTATGGCTGAAGCTAGAGAAGTATATCAAGACAAAGAAGACAATTCCATCATCGACAATGAAGGTAAAGACTCTTCAAAATATTCTGATTGAAATACTCCTAAATGCAATGATTTTGAATGTTCTCATGAAAATGAAGAAGAATATCTATAAGTTGTTTGTGTAGAATCAACTAACAATTATCTTGTAGATGAAGAGGAATACTTGTTGAAGATTATCTATCTTGGATGCATGGTACAAACTTTAGTGTGTGGAGTGGGACATTCCTGATAAGGTATACTGTTGGTTATGTTCTCAGTGATTTTATGGCACCTTTTCTATGAGATATATCATGATGATGTGATGCTAGCTATAGATACACCATTGATCTAATGAGGGACACTCTTAGTACATGTTTAGAGGTACTATTGGCTGCTTAGTACTTACAATAGTGAATGGTTTTTTAGGCAGATCTTTCATGGTACATGGCTGGTACATATGTGAGCTCCATTGATATATCTTATGATGTATTGTTAGAGGCATATTTGTTGGATGTCTTGGTGCATGCATTTGGCATGTGGTTGAGCTACATATTGGGACATGTAGTTGATGAGTTGATGAGGTGGTTATGTTGTACATCATTGATGAGTCATAGCTTGATCTATAGTTGATGCATGATTGGTAAATACTTGGTACATTGGTTGAGGCACTTTCTAGCAGTATGATTGGCACATGGTTTATGGTTGATATGGAATACATGTATAGGAACACATCTTGATTGTGGTTCATCTTGTTGAGGTTTGGTGCATGGTTGATGCACTTGCTTTGGTACATGATGTATGGGATAATATAGTTGAGATGCTTGGTTGATATATCGATGGTTGAGATACATGGTTATGGAACTTGATTCATGGTAGAGGCATATCATGAGTGATATGACACTTGTTTAAGGCACATGGTTGGCATGTTGGTAGAGGCATATGGTTGGTACACAGTTGGCACATGTTCTTGGCATATGGTTGATACACTCCATTGATGATATCTTATGGTATATTGTATGGTATTGATGTACATGGTTGATGTACATGTGTGTTGTGCATGGTTGGCACACAGTATGGCACATGATGTACATGGTAATTTTTTGTTCATGATTCTCTATTCATTGTTGACATATATTTTGCTTCATAATGTAAGGTATGGCATGAGTTTGATGCATGGACAGGTCCAAGGTGTTAGAAATAATAGATGTGCTCGATTAACCATGTACAATATAACAATATTGTCACCCAACCATAGGCCGAAGCCACCCTCGAGCACCTTAACCTTGACAGAGAATGATTATGGAAGCAAACCCTAGGCCTAATAGCCAATCAATGTAGCATACCTCTCTCCAGAGCTAGCACACAAGGAAAAAAGTCCAAACCATAACCAATAGAAAGTCCAAGCCTAAATCGAGAATCCAGGTTGTAGTAGCTGCAGCTGCAACTACTCTCCAGACTTGCGCACTTACTCAGTTTCTATAGTGCACACTCTTACATTTTTGTAGTTGCGAGCTGTGTGTGTCAAATGAGATTTGGCACCCTATATTTATATTGTTCTCTTTAAGCTGTCTGGGTCAACTTCTACTTCTGGAGGCTAATAACTCAATAATAAATATTCTCTTGAGCCGACTTGGCTCCTAGGGTTATTATCCATGCTTTAGGGTTTCTTCTTGCTTCCCAAAATATTATATTCTTGTCAGGGTTACACATGGAGGTTAATATCTCCCACAACTACCATAATATCAACACTCCCGCCTAGCTAGGGAGGTATTGAAAGCAATGGTCTTGAGCACAAACATACCATTCAATTGGTAACATCATCATAGCCATACATGCTATCTCATGATTAGATCACGAGCACCCTCATCGTTATCAATATCATCTGATAACATCAACTGTATCATCTCTCGAAGCCATACTCCATATTAGTAATCATGCATGATACTGAATAAGTCATTCACTCCACAGAGTGATGCAAGAACCATTCTTCTAATCTAGACATATTTCCTAGAACAATAACTATTTCAACAGATGTTGGAAGCCATGCCATGGGCTACAAGGACTATTCTTTTGCATATGTCCTGGAAGAATAAATGTCCTGGACCATTTTCCACCTCAAGAATGTCTTTCCACTAGCACACTGACTATCCATCTAGCTGATAATCATTTCAACACTACTGATAGTCTACATGACAATCCGAACAATGTCATTCAATAGAACACTACTGTGTCCATCCATAGTAGTACACAACTACTATCCAATGGTACACTACCACACCAAGTAGCACATGCCTACTTAATCAATGACACATAGTCACAACCAGTGGAACACATCCACCACAGTAGAATACATCTATTATCCAGAGACTTACAATCTCCATTGTATCATTTGATATGAACATGCACATAAAACAATATCATGAGATAAACTRAGTCATCTSGGCCATTTTTCCACTCACACCTGTGAGATCTGGAAGAGCATATGCCCTGAGAAAGAAAAACATCATCCATGGTCTATCTGGACTATTCTTCTCAAGCATAGAAGAATAACTGTCCATGATTTATGAGCCTGGACCATTCCTCCGACACTAAACACAGTGCAACCTAGATAGAATGAGTCTGCCCTAGGGAATGTTTGTCCTTGATTGTTGAACCCGGACCATTCACCTAACTGGGCCATTCCTCCGACACTAAACATATTGCAACCTAGAGAGAATGAGTCTTCCCTAGGGAATGACTATCCAGACCATTTCCTAAGGAAATGATTGTCCTGCACCAACCTCCAAAACGTACCATTCAAAACTGCTCACAACTATGAAGTTCGAAAGAATGACTGCCTGACGAGGCAAACCATTCTACTTGACCATGACTGCCTGACGAGGCAAACCATTCTACTTGACCACTACTCAGAGTGAATGCCAAGAAGAATGATTGTCGTAGACCATCCCCCCACACTGACCATAAGGGGAATCGCTGTCTATGGTACATCAACAATCTATCGAACCATTTTCATTACGAAAATGACTTTCCGATTTGGACCATTTTCTGAAGTGGAAAATGCCTGTCCGTCAGAAATCTCAAATCACTTTCCGAACTGGAAAGGAATTTCTCATCCTGGACAATTTTTCGAACTGAAAAATGACTGTCCATAAATCAATAACACATCAGTGATCCCTCCCAATCTGGGAGTAATCTCTTCCTTTTTCAATAAGGAAGTCATCTCCACGAGCCCCAACTTGCAAACTTTTCATCTTGGATAGAGGCTTTACCAAAATATCTGCTATCTGCTCATCGGTGGAGATATACTGGAGAACCACTTCTCTCTTCTTAATTTTATCATGGAGAATATAATGCTTGATCTCAATGTACTTTGGTCTATTATGGAACATTGGTTTTCTTTGAAGGCTTCATGTAGATTTGATCATTACAATATATATCATGGTCAAATTCAACACTTTTGTTTCCTGCTAGCTCATGACATCGTGGCAAGGCTCAAACTGAAACATATCCAAGTAGCACTTCTTTTGTCATCACGAGAGTTTGCCATGGATTAGCAATCCATCACCCCAAACTTCTGAGTAACTATTCCGATACACTGTCTCTATCATAGGAAATTTTCATCACGCTTCTGTTGTATATGAGATGCTTTGCATAAAGTTGTTTGAATCCATACAAGGTCTTCTTATATCTGCATACATGGGTCTCTTTCTAGTATACCTTAAAAACTTGAGATTGCTTTACATAAGCTTCTTCCTCAACTGCTCTTATTGGGAAGAACAGTCTTTTACAACCAACTAATGTAAAATTCAATCCATGGATGATGCAAGAGATATAATAGCTCAGATAGAGGTATATCTGGTTTATGGGAACAAGCTGTTATCATAGTCTTCTCCTCCTTCTGGAAGAACCTCTAGTTCTGAATCTTGCAATGCCTCCATTCATAATCTTTTTTCACAATTTCTTACATATACTATTCTTCATCATATCTTCCATTACTTCTGCTTGATTGATTCTAGTAGGTTCAAACCAAGCTGGTAGTCTTGTGATTCTCAGTATAATAATTGGTTGTTCTGACTTTTCTTTCTTTCTTGGAATCTTCATGTTCTTCCAAATGTTTCACTTTAGCTCTTGGGTCCATGTAGTCTTATATAGATTCCATGCCCTGAAGATTCCAACTTCTTCCTTTCATCATAGGATCATGGATGTAGATGGACAACCATGGATAATTTAAGGCTTCTTTACGAAGAATACTTCTTCCAGAGTCAAACTTAACATGTACTGTTTATCATGGATGTTACTTTCAATTGGAACATGGACAGATACTTTATAATCCTCGATGGATTATATCAATTAGGATTAGCTCCCTCCTAATCCTTGCTTCATGCATGAATGCATGCTCTTCTTTTGGAATTATATAATCAACTCCCTCCATATAAGAGAGTCCACGCTTCCGTCTGCATCCTTATTGTCTTCTGCAAAGTGTCACAAGTCTTTTTCTAATTTCCTCTTGATTGCTGACTTCTTTCTGTTTTTACTTCTTCTAGATTTCTTCAAGTTTGATTCTGATTTCGGCTTATCTTGTAGCTGTTACTTATGTAATAGCTTCCACATGAATTATTACCAAGGATTGTCAATGTACTTCATCTTTTCATGTATATTGCTTGACTTGTAGTCATCGTGATAGCAATCCTTATCTTGTTATTCTTCCATAGGTATTGTTTCACTTGAACATCTTATCTTCTAAAAAATATATATGAAATATATGTATAGAAACTATGTAAACGTGGTATGTACAAGAACTATGAAGAATATTGTTACCTTGTTTTATAAGAAGAAGTCTGTTTTATCCTTCTTAGCCTTATTTGAGGGTTCCCTTTCTTCGACAACTGATGCTTCATGTGTTTCCTTCCTTTTCTTTAATTCGGGACAATGATTCTTGTAGTGACCATATTTGCGACAGTTGAAGCATTGTATTTTTGACATATCTTTCTCTTGATTTGGTTTCTTCCTTGAGTCAAACTTCTTCTTATTCTTGAATTTCTTGAACTTTGTTGTGTAGGCTTGATCATCATATTTCCTTTGGAATTTCTCTTTTGCGCTAATCCTTGATTCTTCTTGTGCACAACAATTCCAAAGTTCTTCAAATGTGGGATACTCCTTCCTTGTGTTCATGCTTGCGGAAAATGCATCCCATGTCTTGGGAAGACCATTGAGTACTATATTTACCAGTTATTTCTATGAAATGATTTCTTCAATAGCTTGTAGTTGATCTCTTATTTGAGAGATTCTCACAAAGTATGATGTTATGTTGTCATCATCATTCATTTTCATGTCACAGAGCTCATTCTTTAGACTCATTACTTGTCCAATGTTTTTGACCGAGAAGAGGTTAGTTAGGGCATCATACATCTTCTTAGATGAGTCAAGATGATAGATGTAGGGTATCAAGTGGTCTTTTACAATGCCCACTATGATACTCATGGCATTGATGTCATTGTCCTTGAACTTCTCCATAATTGCAAGGTTCTGAGGTTCCTTCTCTTTTCCTTCTTCAAACTATGGTTCCACGATCTTTCCTTTCATGACATCCAACACTTTATTCTTGGCAAGGATGAGATCAATCCTTGTCTTCCATGCTCTGAAGTTAGAAGCCCCTTCTAACTTGTTTTCTGACTTCATAGAATAATTCATGACTTCTTTGACTTGGTCAACCTTTGACTTTGATCAAAAACTCAAACTTGGCGTCTTAGCTTGTTGAGAGTACCAGGAGGTGCACTAGGTTAGGGCGCACTAGGCTATCCAAAAATTAGGTCAATCTCTTCACTTAAGCTGCCTCAACAAGAGGGTTAGGGTTTCGTTGCTGCAACAAAAACTGACTGCAACTGCAACTGTAACTGAGCAAATCCTTCCAATCTATTTTCCAGCAGTTAGACTGTCTAAAGGTAGTGTGGGCCCATAAACTGTTAGAAATAATAGATGTGCTCATTTAACCATAGATAATATAGCAATATTGTTACCCAACCATAGGTCGAAGCCACCCTCAAGCACCTTAATGTTGGCAGAGAATGATTTCGGAAGCAAACCCTATGCCTAATAGCCAACCAATGTAGCGTACCTCTCTCCAGAGCTAGCACACAAGGAAAAAATTCCAAACCATAAACAATAGAAAGTCCAAGCCTAAACCGAGAATACAAGTTGCAGTAGCTGTAGTTGCAACTACTCTCCAAACATACATAGTTACTTAGTTTATGCAATGCGCACTCTTACATTTTTGCAGTTGCGAGCTGTGTGTGTCAAATGAGATATGGAACCCTATATTTATACTGTTCTCTTTAAGCTGTCTGGGTCGACTTCTACTTCTGGAGGCTAATAACTCAATAATAAATATTCTCTTGAGCTGACTTGCCTCCTAGGGTTATTATCCATGCTTTAGGGTTTCTTCTGGCTTCCTGGAATATTCTAATCTTGTCAGGGTTACACGTGGAGGTTAATACCTCCTGCAACTACCATAATATCAACACAAGGATCATCATAGGAAGAACATATCATTCTTGAGCAGTTGATCAATGTTATGGTTGAGCCATAACATTTGCAACAAAAACATATTGCAGTGGTAACATATTTTTCATCTTGCAGAGAATATAGGGGAAGACATACCCACATGGGGAGTTATTCTTCTTCCCATGATTGGTTGTAGCAGCATGATTCCAAGAGGAGAGATGATTTGCAACCATGCCATCAACATTGTATCAGAGTGATATCCTTGTTCAAAGGGGGAGACATTATTCAGAGGAAGCTCAAAGGTATCCAAATGTTGGACACACCATCCACACTTAGAAAACATCATCAAAATACCTTATCCTCCCTTGAATTTCGGCCTTCCTTACTTCACCTTCCATCTGAAATTCACCTTAGATCTCCTTTGATTACCTTAGTCACTTGTAGAGATTCAATATGGTCAAAATGGATACAAATGTGAGACCCTTGCTCTCTTATTTATACTCTTCAAGTAGCTTCCTCTAGAAGTATCCACTTAACCACTTTGTCCACTTAACCACTTTGTCCACTTAGCCACTTTGTCCACTTAACCAACTTTGTCTACTTAGCCACTTTGTCCACTTAACCACTTTGTCCACTTAACCACTTTATCCATTTAACCAAATTTGTCCGCTTAGACACTTTGTCCACTTAGCCACTTTCTCCACTTAACCACTTTATCCACAAATAGTAAACTCTCCAATTCTAGTTGCAACTAATTTATTTTTAATTGTTTTCTTGTTGCAATTGTTAGCACCATGTTTTTTTATAGTTAGAGTCATAGGTTTGTCCATTTTTTAGAGTCATGTTTTAGTTATTTGAAAAAATAAAGTTTTCCTAAATAGGTCACAGTTGGTGTGTCAAATTTCATGAGGTCAGTGACAAACTAAGGGTTGGTTTGAAAGATCGAGTAAGGATTTTGGATAAGAGTCAGGAAAAGGGTGTAAGGATTAGTCATGTGTGAATTGTAAGGCTTTATCTTCTAAAATATTGAGTCATGTCAAAAAAGGGGAATTTAGGTACTGTTATCCCCGATTTCTAGGGATAACAAGGAGATCATGTCTCAAGGCCCACAGGTCCTAGACATGGAGTACCAAGAATGGGATTGAATTGAGCATAGCCCTAGAGGGCCCATCCTTCTCTTCTTTCATCAGACTTGTCTTGTCAGCAACAACAACATCCATCACCATCGGCCTGGTCTTGTATCGGAAAAGGCTCTTGCTCCATGAGGTAATTGGTCCAGGTATCATGGTATGTGTCACCTTTGATCATTATAACCTTTAGATATATGCATCAAATTCCTTTTATTTCTGACGACTGCTTGGATCTTACATTAACCCACTTGACCATGGTTGGGGGGATTGACGGGGTGTCCGAGCAAGCCTGTACCCATAGGTTTTGGTTTGCCACCGGGGGGATTTCTGAAGAGCCATCGTCCACTCCCATCATATTATCACTTTTACATCTTATCTCCCACTCATTTGTCCCATTCCCCTAGTCCGGGCATTAGGATGATCTGTTTGTGGGGTTGCACCTTATCTCGTGGGAAGAAGGGGCTAAAGGCCCAGAAGGTAAAAGTAGCTGGTAAAAGATAAAAGCCATAAAAATGAAATCTAGAGATGCCTCGCCTAGGGATCCTCGAGAAGG
>JASDQU010588060.1:45836-59815 GCA_032191745.1 Picea mariana | reverse complement strand
GCAAGAAACAAGAGGGACCCGAAGAAAAATAACAAAAACAAGACCTAGCCAAGAGGATAGGGGGTCTCATCACGAGCCAGCCTATTATGTTCATGGGTACCTAGCAGTATGACATTGCCATTATCTGGTCACCACGCCAGGGCAGTGACCTTTGGTTGCATGGCCAAGGGAAAGGAGGTCTCATCACGAGCCAACCTTATCATCTCTGTGAAAGTGCTTGTGGGTAACACTGTCAGCTTTGGTCACCACGCCAAGGTAGTGTCCTCTAGTTAGTCCTTGAAAGAAAAGAAAAAGAATAAAGGCAATAAAGGGCTTGGAAAGAATTGCATCTGTGATGGGTAAGACTCACCTTCTACAAAGGCACCCATAGGTAATATCATGCATCCCTGTCTTTCACTCTACCTGTATGTCTGGACATCCCTTGACCACATCACCTCATTTTACATGGCTTGGATGATACCCCTTGGAGACTTTCCTTTCCATATGGATACTAGCCCAATAGGGTATTTTGTCCTTTTCTTCGGCTCTGTATTGTAGGTCTTTGTAATGTCTTTGAGCTATTGAATGATATATCAGGGTTTTTATGCATATATTTGATAACATTAATGATGAAACGTGATTGACATTGCTATGATCCCTGTGACTAATGAGCCCATGGAGGGCGAAGTTTTTGATGTGCAGGACCATGCCTGACGGACAGGTACCAGTTGGACCAGTACACATGGGGAAATGATTAGTTTGTACCTCCATGGGGCTGAAGATCCCATCAGATGGTTGGTAGGACCCCATCAGGGGCAGAGATATAACAATGCTTGGTTGAGATTTTTCACCTGAGAAGAAGAAGGACGTTCCATCCGGGACACTTTGGCTGAGCCCAGCCCAGGGGGGTTGACCCACTTCAGGTGGAACATTTCCTTTGATGGCCCAGGACGTCACCTAGGAGCCACTGACGTCACCTTCAGCGTATGGCAGTTTGACATGGCAGCTGGCACGTGTGGCAGGGCTTGGAGGCCCAAAGAGGGCCAATATTTTGTCATTTGTGCTGCATTTTGCCCTAAAAAGGGCTAACGTCTCCCTCAGTAGGGCTTGATGTCTTGATTATGCTCATTTAGGGATTTAATTTAACAATTTAATGTAAAAACAATATGATTTTGGTTTTTAGCCTTGTCGACTATTTTTAATGACCTAATTTTAATTAGAGGTCATGATACACTATATATTGAGGAGTTTTTACCTCATTTTAAAAACAACACACAACTCACTCTCTTGTGAGGTCTGATTTTTGCGCCCTTATTGGGTATTTGGTCTTTTAAAGTGAGGCGCACTTGTTGATGGAAGGATTTTCTTGGCATATTTGGCATTTGTCTTGAAGGAAGGTTTACAACTAGGGTTTGCAATGCTATTTCTTCATGATATGTAATTGTTTTTCCTGCAAAACTTCTTGATTGAATGGTTGTAGGTTTGTATTCTTGCATTTACTTATAAATTTGCTGATTTAAAACCCTAGGTGACAAACACACAAGTAGGTCCTTGTTTCATGTCCCCTTAAAGAGAAATATTCAGCCATTGAAGAAGGAANGATATGTAATTGTTTTTCCCGCAAAACTTCTTGATTGAATGGTTGTAGGTTTGTATTCTTGCATTTACTTATAAATTTGCTGATTTAAAACCCTAGGTGACAAACACACAAGTAGGTCCTTGTTTCATGTCCCCTTAAAGAGAAATATTCAGCCATTGAAGAAGGAAGAAAGAGCCTAGCCTTTGCTACACTCTTTTCACTTCTTCCCCTTGTGCTAGCTGTGCTTTTAAAGGTTAAGAAGGAGGGACATCCCAGGCCTAGGTTATCTACACCTAGGGACATCCATCTTCTAGGGTTTGGTGATAGAGCCTTGCCATTGCAACACTCTCCCTCACCTCATTCTCTTGTTTTAACTTATCTTGTATGCTAGCCGTTTTGCCAAGTTTGACCTAAGGAAGGAGGAAAGAGCACGAGGCCTTGCTTAAGAAACACCAGAGTGAGCCTCTTTCCCCTAGGGTTTTGATTCTAGGGCCCTACCATTGCAGCACTTTAGAACCCTTCCCTCTTGTCCTTAGCCTTTTATCCCTTCAACTTTGCGTCCTCTCCTTAATTGAATCCATCTACCCCTAGGCACTGATCTTAGATCCACAATGTTGAAGTGATAGTGCTTAAATAACCTCTCAAAACTTTTAAATTTGAAACCCTAACTAACTAGATAACCCTAACTAGGTTGACGTCATACTTGATTATTCCATCTTGACGCAACACCTTTGATGATAAGCAATTAGATGATGGTTGAAAGCATTAATTGAGTAAAGGAGTGATTAAATACATTGTTGACTACGTCATCTCAATAGTTATTGATGAATTGATACTTTTCCATTGCTATATTGATAAAGCATTGATCTCATTAATATCTGTTGTTTCACATTGCTTACATATTGATGTCAGATAGTTACATGAAGTACTAACCCACTGAATTATAGCGTGCATATATTATTTTGCTATTGTCTTGTTCTGGGCAGGTGTTCTCATTTGGGCATACACTTCTTTATTGGCTGATTAGCCGGATTATTTGACCTTGGTGGTAACCGGTGAGGAGGAACTTCTGCTTTGACCTTTATACTTTGGCCTCTTCAAAACCCTAGGTTACCGGGGACATCTCCCCTGGGATAACCTCCCTTAATAGAAAGAACCTCCCCATTGTGGTGACATTGGGTGGGGTAGGTTCCTTTTACGGTAGTTTGGCCTCTACCCCTTGGCCTTTTGACCTAGCTACAAACTGTGCGATAACAGGTACCAAAGTTGAGTAAAGTGGTTAGGATAAAGGTCATGTAAAAGATATTATGAGCATCATTAGCTAATCATGAAGTCATAAAAGTGAACAATCATGGCACTCCTATCATTTGTACTTTTC
The DNA here is from genome assembly GCA_032191745.1 of Picea mariana. Classification (NCBI taxonomy): domain Eukaryota; kingdom Viridiplantae; phylum Streptophyta; class Pinopsida; order Pinales; family Pinaceae; genus Picea; species Picea mariana. The sequence goes on along the minus strand of JASDQU010588060.1, from coordinate 56,879 downwards.
ACACTTCAAAAGTGTACCCATTGCATGAGTTTGCTGTGTACATATTCAACCTTATTTCGACCTTCTCATCGCCATGGATTTATAGTCCTTTTCCATGGTTTCATTCCTTATCAATTCAAGCATAAATATTGGTCACCTTTCATGCTTCTCCATCGCTTTCAAAATTTATGTGTCGTCCATAGTTTTTTCAGCAAGCTCTGGAGCCCTTCACTGCGTAAAATCTATTTGCTGTCAGTGGTATTGTAAGTCTATTGTTTTGATTTTGCTGTGTCTCCTCCATTGTTTTCAACCATTGCTTAAAAGTCTTTTTGGAGCTCCCTGCAAACTAGTTTTTTGGAACGAGTTGTTTCTTCTCATAGTCATCATTTTTCCTTCTGAATTACCTATTGTTGCACTGATATTTTCACTGTGCTAAGTCTCCCATTGCTCTTTGTTGCTGCGCCGAAATTTTCGTCACAATTTCCTGCCGCGCCAGGTTTTCCCACTACGTCGAATTTTTCCGTCTTGCTTTACTGCTGCGTCGAATTTCTCATTGCGCTGAATTGTCTGTTATTGATTTGTTTTCCGCGCAAAGATTCCTGTACTACTTTTTCTTTCATTTTCTACAAAGTTCATCATTATTATTTGTTGCGCAGAGAGGGTATTACCATTTATTGTTCTGTGCTTGAAATTAACATATACCAGCACCATGGCAACTTCCCAAAGGAAAAGAAAGAATGAAAGAAGTGGCAGGGCCGTGAGGTTGGAACCTCATGATTTGAAATTAATAAATGCAGACCCAACAACCAGGGCGTCTTTTGAACAAGCTGGATGTATGTGTTTATGTGAAATGATTCAAGGATATAATGCACAACTAGCTTAGTAGTTCACCCTCAATTTTACTGGTGTCAGTGCGAAAATTGCGGGAATCACTTTCCAAGTGACAGAGGAAACTATGTCAGTTGCGACGGAGATCCCTCTGCAGGGAGAAAAATGGTTTAAAGGTATGCCTTTAGACATTTCATGTTATATGGATTTCATCAAGCCTAAATATCAAAATCGGAAAATTGGAAACAATTTTCCAAGCGAGTATCTCCTAGAGCCTTTTGAGAAACTTTTGAAGATAATAAGGAAATATTTCACCTGTGAAGGAAGATTCAACTAGGTGCATCAATACCACATTAGGTTACTGATGCATTTCATAGGGAAAAATCCCTTAAACCTTCTTTTCTTCTTGTGTCGAAGCCCGGGAAAGATGGTAGATAGTGTCTAGGACAAAGCTCATCAGCCAGGTAACAACTTATTCCATTTTTCATTAATTAAGATGTTAGCGGTTGAAGAATTGAGACATTTGAACAAGGATTGGAAATATTTTCTGATTTCTGCTAACATTCCCAGAGATCATAGAGGAGACATTCCTCTATCTATAGAGGAAACAACACTTCATAGTTCAAAAGCAAGAAAGAAAGATGTCACTGAAAGAAGAAAAGAGAAAGAAATAGAAGACTCGTCATCCAGTCAACCAACATCCTAGAAGAGAAGCAGGTCAAGATTGACTGACAAAATTGAGGAGATTAAAGCTCCCAGTAAACCGTGCACCAAGTCCTCTGCCAAGATATTTCCCATACACACAGTTCAACTAGAGTTTGTTGCATGTGCAAACAAGGGAATTGAAGAAAAACAGGTGGAGTTAGGTGAGGAAAATGAAAATACCCAGGAAATGAAACAACAACTAAAGCAAGCTCAACACGTCATAGCCCAATGCTATCAAGAAAACAAAGAATTGAGAAGGCAGCTGGAAGAAAAGATTATTGAAACACCAACATCGTAGAGTCAAGCAGGTCAGTTATCCCCTACCTCACCAACAATAAGAGAAAATAATATAAATTGGCTTAAAAAACAGCTTAGAGAGGCCCAAGATGTAATCATTGAGCTTAGGGAGGAAAAGAGTATGTCAGAGGAAAGAATCATGGAGCAATTCAAAGAGTGCAGACCATCTATTGATAATGCATGTGCAACTCTCTTCGATGCTCAATTGAAATTGAAAAGAAATGGGGCTTTGTTAGATGAAGAATTTGAAAAGACAAATCTTGTCATTAAGAAGGACAAATAGGGCCTTACAACTACATGTGACTTTGAACAAAGAAGCTACAAACAAATTGGATGATCCCACTCTTTGCAGCCAAATGGATTTGTGTGCACAACCTCTGCATGAAGATTCGCCGCAGGATATCACTGCGCAGATTTCGCAACCAACAGTTGCACAACAAGAGCCAAAATCTACTGCGCAACGGTGACAATGTTGTCCACAAACACACATAATATTCCATCACAACTGTATGGTTGTGATTTTCCTAAAGATTTTATGATTGTAAACAACATCCCAGATAGTTTGTGATTGCTAGATTGACTTTCCTATTTTTGAGAATTTTTGTAAAGGTTGTTATTCTTTTTGAAAACAACCAGATCCACAACTTTAGGAGATAGTAGTTTGATTCCTACTAGCTTAGTATAACTTTTCTCTCTCTATATAGGGACTATTTTGATGTAAATGTGGGGTGCGTGAGCCAATATATAGATATTTTGATCCTCTATGTAATTTCCTGAATCTGAAGAAATACACATGTAGAAGTCCCGAATTCCTCAAGAAAAGATTCTAATGGTGATGCTCCGAAGTTTTTACCTATCTTTGTATGTATTTCCCGTGTATTCATATTCAGTTGCACTTCTCTTTTTTTTAAATTGGTAATTCATCTAAGTGGTGCTCTAGACTGAACCGATTTAAATTTTGTCTGTCTTCTAAGCTAATATCCGAATTCATCCACTGCGGTGCTTTGATTTTGTTATGTGTTTATTTTCTTCTTTCACCCTACATAATCAAATTAAATACTGAAGTTCATCACCTTGTTTAGCCTTTATTCCTCTGAGGAATTCTACCCACCAAGCATTGTTTCTTTGTTTTCAGTGGTTGACTCCATAGCCCTAGAAACACTATCTTTTTTCAATAGACCTGTTAAAAATCTACCTTGAATTTTAAAATCTAGCCATGAAGAAAAGAAAACTATCTATCAGAGATCAAGTCTCAGAGAGAGCCCTTTCTATATTGGAAAGGCTAGTTTCTAGTCTTAAAGTTGGTTTGTAGGTTACCTTTGTAGATTTTTTTTTCAGCCCAACAATTTACTCAGTGTTAAAAACAACCACTTAACCCATGACTAACCACTTTGACTAGTCAACTTATTCTAGGGTCTTCTAGAATAATTTCACTTCTTTGACCTTCCAGAGGCTTCTAGATAACTCATGAGGGTTCTCCAACTTCACATGGTCATAACTCTCTAACTGTGAGGAGTTATGCGACGTTACACATATCAACGAAAATGGCATGACATATACTATCCATATGGAATAGTTTCTCCTACAATTTGACTAATATTAATTACATTATTCCTCAATAAAAGTTGGGTTCCCTAACCACACTACTGGGCTACCTAACCATTTGGACTTCACAAAGTGTCTTCCCGTGAGGGATTTCGCCATAAGGGGACCACTTTGAGAACTTTATCCAAGAGTGTCTTCCCGTGAGGGATTTCACCATAAGGGGACCACTTTGGATTTTATCCATTTGGTTATTCCTATCAATCCATTCATTGGAAGAACCAACTTCCCAATTCTCTAGTTGCAATTAGAAGGAGGCTACGACCCCCTATTTACAGGCTCCAACCTAAAGGAAGCTACAACTCCCTATATTCTATGGCTCCAACTAGAAGGAGGCTACAACTCATTGATTCTCAAAATCAACGCACAGTCGAATATAACCCATTGTTTTCCAAACGAGAACCAAATTGGAAATCCACTCAGAATACTTAACAGGGAAAATTATACCTACCTTCAAAAGTCTTTCCAACTCCTTCCTAATAGTTGCTTCCAGTGCGGGGTTAATGGGTCTTTGTTTTTGCCTAACCGGTTTTATGCATTCCTTGATAGGAATGGAATGTTGTATTTCCTTGATAGGAATGGAATGTTGTATAAGATCAGGATCAAAACCACGAAGATCCTCATCAGACCAAGCAAAAACAACTTGAAATTCACGAAGCAACTCAGTGAATTTCAACGTTTCTTCATCAATACATTGGGCACCTATCTTAACATTCTTTGGAGAATTAGGTGTTACAATGTTCAAGGAAATGGTTTCACCCACTTTCCTTTTTGAGTCCTCTTCTTTATTCTTTTCTTTGTTGCCTACATCACTCGATGAAAATGAACTTTCTAGAGGAGTCAAGCCCTTCATAATTTTGTTGTTTTCCATGGATATAATCTCCTTGGGCTTATATGGTTCATTTTGTATGAAAGCACATATGCTTTCATCACTAGGGAAGACTTGCCATGACTCTACAATGTCAAGGATATGAGGATGATATAAATATTGAAAAGTATAATCAGGTCTTTGTGGCAGAAGTTGCCGAGTAGGAGAGGCTGCAAAAACAACTAACCTATCAGCCATTGAATTTAGTTCCATTTTAACATGAGTGATGTTAAATGATAATAAGTTCGAGATAAGCACCCAAACAATTTGGGTGTAGTGTTTGTCATCACCATTAATTTTTTTTTGTGTGAAATCAAGATTTCAAGACTTAGTGAGGTGCTAAATTGGTTGGAGGTCTGATAAATCAAGGGATGGACTAAATCTAGCAGGAGGAGGCTAAATATGACGGGATCACAGAGTTAATGGGGCCCGATACATCGTAGATCGTGAGTGCTCCAGATCGACGGTCAGGGATCATTTTGGGGGAAGGAGTTGCGCGAAGGATAATTCCTGAAAGAAGGCCGAAAAATAAACCATGGTTTTTAGTTGGGACCATGTGGCGCCACTGGGTGCATTTTAGGGTGAGATGCGGGTTTCCCCAAACCACTTCCTCGCGCCCTGAAATTGGAAAAGTATATAAATGGCACCTGTCGTTTATTTTATTATTTTTCAAAATACTGGAATGTTTGAAAGTTGGCGCGACCACCCCCATTCAACTGAAGCTCAACAGTAAGCCAAGCTCACACCATTTTTCGCTCATTTCCAGGTATTTTTCATCGCCGCCATGGACCCTATCATAACTTCAATGACAGAGCAATACCCTATGTCAAATGAAGTAGCCCCAATTGACCGAGATTCAGACGTGTTCGACACTGAAATCACCATTTCACCCATCTCTGTGTCCAAAAGTAATCTGTTTGATAATGTAGGGAAGCAGATACAATTCCTTGAAGCAGTTTAAGCCACTATAGTCCCTTACGTTGTCGAAGTCGCTTTCCCTTTTCCCGAATTCATAGGTTGGTGCGCAGAGTAGTATTCACAGGAAGAGAAATTCGTCTTAAATAAACAGGGGTCCGAGGTCCTGTGTAGGGTAGAGAGTCTATCAATTCGAGGTGCCCTCGACATACCAGAGTCTTTCTCCACAATGTATGAACCTTTCGGGGAAGAAAAGCTAATTAGGGCCTACAGGGAGTGTCCATCAGAAGTCAAAGATATATTTTTACAGACAATTGTCAAACCAGAGAATCTTTCAGAAAGTCTGTCTTTGCCAATGAATGTGAGTATAATGGTTATTGAGGTCCAATGGGTCTGTTTCCTACTAAGTCAAATTTTAGGTCTAGAAAATGACAAACATGTGGTCAAGGTCATGCTGGGCTTCCTGTTGGCATTCTTTCAGTCAGATTCTAGTCCGTCAGTCTGTGTCAGTTTTGATCAGTTCATAACTAATAATATCCATAAACAACTAGTGAATTTTCTCTCTCTAAGACATTTAAGATATTACACATACTTGCTGAAGATTTTTCTGGAAATAAATAAGAGAGAATTTCCTGAAGCAACATTCATATCAACTAAATGTAAGAGGATCACATTTCTCATCTTCATCAACAAAGTCATGTCCAGGGTTTACATTTTGATTTTCAACACTAGCTTACAAAGAGTCCTGGATGACATGAGGAGCTATTTACAGCCAAATCCAAAAAACAGAGTGGGGGACTGGGTACTATTCATGCATTCAATAGTGGTATGGATTTATGGTTGTCATGAATCCCTCTATCTTCTACCTATTTTTTCTGACCCCCAAATTCTTTTCCCTTGAGTTCATCAGGCAAAGAATCATATCGGAGATAGAACATTTCCTGAAATTGCACAAAGCCTCAAACCTCAAATTCCCTTTTATCATTGGACCCTTCATTGTCAGAACTAGATCATGCTTATCTCATATCCAAGAAAAACTCAAAGAGTTTGGTTTTGCAAAGCTACACGGAAGAAGATATGATCCACATCAGATCATATCCAAGAGAAGACAAAAATAGGAAAAATAACTCATTGCTCTATAATAGGAAAAATAAGCATTTCGACAAGAGGCATTGGATTACAAAGCTAAGGTGTTGCAGCTAGAACAAGAAAAGATGAATTGGTCACAAGGACAGACATAATTGTTGAAAAGAGCTGTAGTTTCACCTCCTGCTGCAAAAGCTGGGCCAAGCATTGAGGGACTTGTCCAGGCTATGTCAAAAGTTAGCCCGAAGGTAGGAGAAATCAAGGGGTTAAAGGGAGACATAGAGAAATTGAAGCAGGAAATGAAAACAAAGGATGAAAGAATGACTCAATTTCAAAAGAAGAATCAAGCCTTGCAGGAGAGGATAGACAAGATGAAAATAATATTAAGAGGCAAAGGACTTCTATAGGGAGCCAAACACATCATCTAGGATTATATAAATGCAGAGGCTGCCAAGTTCAGAGTGTATTTAAACTTCATCAATGATAAAGACAACATGACCATCACAACTAGAAGCAGGTGCACTGTTGTGAATGAGACCTTAACAAAGAAACCATCAGAGTGGGCCCAAAATGTCATAAACATGCTCAACTCCATCTCTATTACAGAACTTCAGACCATTGGGGTCAAATATAGAACTAATTTATCATCTGGTCTAGGAGGGTTATTTCCAAACATAACCTGCTAAAATCATTCCAAACCAAGGCCACATAGATGGAGCAAAGTGTGAAAGATTTCAAGGATCTGTTCAAAGAATTATTCATTAAAGGCCTCCCACCATTTTGGGATGGCAAAGGAAAATTATATGATCAAGAAGAATACAACTCTCGCCTCACTTAGTGCAGAATGGATCACTCAAAATTTGAAAACCTGGAGGAAAACCTGAAAGGAGCAACCCTCGTTGAACAATTGATTACAGATTTCAAGATTTTGAATTAGTTCAAAACAATGAATATTGGACTACCAGTCATGACATATGCCTCCTGAATTGACCTGGAGATCCTAATCAAAGAAATTATGGATTATGATATCCCTTATGACTTGCAATGGAAGGAGATAGTACGACTGGGTAAAACAAAGTGCAGTTTTCCAGGGTCTAGTAAATGATGTCTAGGTGTCTCTCAAGATGGCATATCAGATAGAAGACTAGACATAACAAGTGGCAAAGGAAGGGGTTGAAGCATCAAAGGAATTGACAGCTGGATCATAAAACATTTTCCTTGTTAATCATTGTAATCGGTTCCCATACCAAAACTGTTATTTGTAATTATTGTAATTAGTTTTAGAAGCTGAAACGTTTCATTTCAGTTATTGTAATCGGTTGCACATCGAAGGAACTCGAATTGTATAAGTATTAGGGGTTCCAAATGTACTAATGTTGGCAGAAGTGCAAGGGCACAATTTTAGCTGTTCAGAACTCAATTGTCATTACTGATGCTGAATTGAATACATATCCAGAAGTCTTTGACGTTTCAATGAAAAGATTCTAATGGTGGTGATATGAGTTTTGTCTCCTCTCTTTGTATGTATTTCATGTATTTCTGATCTCATTTTCACTGTCTTCTGTTTAAATTGGATAGTCAAAGGCCCATAATTCATCTTGTGATGCTCTCGGATGAAGCAATTTGAACTATGTTAAGTTCTTTCTAACTAATTCAGAATTCATTTATTTAATGCTCTGATACAGTTATATGTTTTATTTTTCTCCCTACACTCTGCAAATTTACAAATTATAACTCAGAATTATCGCCTCATTTAGCCTTTATCCTCTGGATATTTCTACAGATAGGCCAGTGTGTCCATTCACTTTCATAAGTTTGACTCCATAGCCCTAAGTGTTCCTCCCCTTCCTTACTAACAAATTTATAAACAAAAAACCCAAAACAACAAAACCTAGCCATTGATTGTCAAAGAAACACCAAGTGACATGAGAGAGACCTCTCTAAGCTGAGCAGGCTAGTACCCATCTCTAAAGTTGGTTTGTAGGTTACCTCTGTCATTTGTTTTATCAACCGAACAAATTTACAGAGTGCTAACATTTTGGCGCCATTGTCGGGGATCGAAAGTGAAATCTTCCATGGTAAAAGAACGACTTAAAGCTTCAGATTTGATTCCTGAGGGTGACAGTGAATCATACACCTTATTGGATGAGACTAGATTTAACCTGGTCACTCCATTACAAAGAGACCAGTAGCATAAAGTAGTTTGAGCTAGAAATCCTGGCTCCCAAGAGAAATCATACCAGGAGAAACCCAGACCAAGAAGCAGTGATCCTCTTGTTTGATCCTGAGAAGATTGTACACAAAAGAAAAGAAAATCCAATAAGCCCAATGTTTTGTCTAGACATATATCTATACTTTCCCAAATATGGAGTGACAAGCATTGAAGACCTTGATTTTGATATAAAATTTGAGCAAACTCTGTTCAGAACTAAATCTGTTATGTACCTGAGTAGATATGCAAATATAATCACCAAAAATAATGAATACACAATAGATCCACAGAGCAATATAAAATAAACCACACTTTTATTATAGAAAACCCTTGAGGTAGGGAAAAACCATACAATGGATCCTATTATGGAAGAGATCCTCTCCTGTTCACTTCCTCTTCGAGGGGGCTTCCTCCTAATGAGCTTCAACTCCAAATACAATATTTCTCTTCATGTCTCATTACATTGCTTGAACCCCTTTATATAGTGCTACCATAACCTAAGAACATTCTAGAGGATGAATATTCTAGAAGTAGAACCTTATAAGAAGTCCTCTTACATTTATTATATCTAACTACCCATTTATTATATCTAACTACCATAGTGGGCCTTATTTAATAATATAGTGGACCTAGTCCACCTTACATTGAATGGTCTCCACTAATATCACTATGGGCCCTCTGGGTCCCTGCACTACCTCTCTAGCTACCTAACATTCCACCCCCCTTATGAAATCATTGTCCTCAACGCTTTATGTACAACCATATATCAAGGTCCCATGGATAAGTGTGGACCATAGTGCTGAAGTAGACTAGAGAACCAGGGTCCCATTGAGAAATGGAAGCCACCATGCTGAAGTAGTCCAACTGCTATTGTAAACCAGGGTCCCATGTCCAATTGCTCATATGAACTCCACACATATGATATCGACACCCAATAACCAATGAAAAATGATGCTCCCCATACTGACACCTATCATGTGGATCCAAATAAGAATATCCATCCACATAGTGGGAAAGGGTCAAAACTGAATCTGGACGGAACAATACCATTGTAGAATATGCAGGCTGGACACTAGTAATCATAACTAGCTCCTGATGTGTCACATTGATGTTTTCTACCGAAGGTAGAGTATAGTCATCAAATAAAATATGGAAGTGGTTTTCATTCCATAAATGACAACTATCCATATACCAATCATCACAATCATCCTCCAAATCATACCAACCATACACTTCTTGATGATATTCATTCATGATGTTTGCCATAAGGTATCTCTCTTGAAGGAGAGCCAATGACCATTGACCATTGTGATGACTATATCTAATGCCTTGCAGGTAGTCATGCATATCGACTTTGATTGCTTCAATCATGTGTAGAATTTCCCTGAGTTGAGAGTGCATATCCATTGGAAACACCACATATAATATACCAAAAGAAAAATCTTAAAATGATTTATCCAATGGAACTAATCTGGTAGCAATCTGAGCACCCTATGAAAATTTATGAAGTTTGCAGTTTCATCTCCGTCACAAAAAACCCCCCAAAAATAGAACAATAAATTACTGCAGAAAATCACGACTTTTTCCGGAAAAACCCTGAAAAACAGCTAAATTTAAAATGCTCATAACTTTACTTCCCGAACTCTGTTTCAGTTCATTTAATTTTTTAAATTGGGTATTTTTCTGAGATGAATTCAAATACCCAATTTTTTTTTCCAAATTTAGCTCATAAAGCTTTGGATCTGAACCTGAAGTGCGTTGCCCTCTTTTTCTTCCCTAGAAAAATTTCGCAAAAAAAGAGAAAAAAATCTTCCTTTCTTTGGCCAAGGAAAGCGATTCGATACCAATTGTTATGTACTTGAATAGATATGAAAATATAATCACCACAAATACTGAATACACAATAGATCCACAGAGAAATATAAAAGAAACCACACTTTTATTATAGAAAACCCTTGAGGTAGGGAAGCACCATACAATGGATCCTATTATGGAAGATATCCTCTCCTGTTCACTTGCCTCTTTGAGGGGGCTTCCTCCTAATGATCTTCAGCTCCAAATACAATATTTATCTTCATGTCTCATTACATTGCTTGAACCCCTTTATATAGTGCTACCATCACCTAAGAACATTCTAGAGGAGGAATATTCTAGAAGTAGAACCTTCTAAGAAGTCCTCTTACATTTATTATATCTAACTACCCATTTATTAGATCTAACTACCATAGTGGGCCTTATTTAATAATATAGTGGACCTAGTCCACCTTACATTGAATGGCCTTGACTATTATCACTATGGGCCCTTTGGGCCCCCCCACTACCTCTCTAGCTACCTACCAAAATCTAAGTCTTGTTTAAACGAGATCATCTTTGATAAGAAGAGGTTCCAAGATTTAATTTCATCCACCCCCGCTAAACCTCTTGTGATTCATAATCAGAACCAACATCCACTTCAAGTCCTTACAGCAGCCATGGCAGCTAGGTTTTCCCCTCTTGTTCTACCTGCTTAGTTACATGATTTACCCCAGGAGTATAATCTGAGGATTAAGTT
>JASDQU010588060.1:26571-43517 GCA_032191745.1 Picea mariana | reverse complement strand
ATAAATCAAGTGAAGGGAATATATCAAGCAAAGCACCTCATATTAAGAGCATATAGGAATATAGTGCTTGACCTTCTTGAAGAATTTTCAGAATATAGTCTCTCAGCGATTCCAAGGGGTCAGAATCAGATTGTTTATGTTCTAGCTACTTCAGCCTCAGTTTTCAAAATTCCAATCTTTCCTAACATGGGATATTAAATCGAGGTCAAGCACAGACCAACAGTGCCTGATAATATTAAGTACTGGCAGGTTTTTGAAGATGATAAACAAATAGAAAGTTTCCTCAAAAATGGAGGATGGATTTGAAAATTTTAATATTGACGAGGAATATTGTGGTGAAGAAGAAGATGCAACTGTTTTCACAAATGATGGTTATTTCAAAAATCAAATTGCTGGTAGAGATATAGTGCAACTAAAAAGTAACATCTTTCCCAAAGGCCTGGTCCCATTGGATAAACTCTTTGATAATAATGATGTGGCAAGAAATCCTAAAATTATTGTAAATGATGGAGATGTTGAAGATTGCAACATTGGGACTCAGGAAGATCCCAAGATCATTACGCTATCCAAGACACTCAGCCCAGAGATCAAGCAAAGATATGTCAATTTAATGAAAGAATTCCCTGATGATTTTGCCTGGAGTTATGAAGATCTGAAAGTTTATGATACCAAAGTGATTCAACATGTGATTCCAATCAAATAAGATCATAAACCTTTCAAACATAAATGAAGAAGAATCAATCCTTTGCTATCTCCCTTGATTGAGAAAGAGATAAAGAAGTTGTTTGAAGCCAATATCATAGTGTCTCTAAGGTTTTTGAAATGGGTGGAAAATCTGGTGCATGCCAGAAAGAAGAGTGGACAGATCATATTGTGTGTAGACTTCAGAAATCTGAATAGGGTGTCAATCAAGGACAACTACCCACTACCTAAGATGGATCACATTCTACAGAAAGTGGTGGGTTCTTAAAAAATGTCAATGTTGGATGGTTTCTCTAGGTACAATCAAATCATGGTACACCTTGTTGATAAGGAAACGACAACATTTACAACACCATGGGCACTTTCATGTATGCCAAGATGCATTTTTGGCTCATGAATGTAGGAGCAGCATTTCAAAGGGCTATGGATATAGCCTTTGCTGATGAGAAAGATAAATTTATTGTTATTTACTTAGATGATATCACTGTGTATTCAATTTTTGATGAAGAACATCTTAAACATCTAAGGAGGGATTTTCAAAAGTGTAGAAAGTTTGGCATTTCATTGAACCCAAAGAAGTGTAATTTTGGCATGGATGAAGGGAAGTTACTTGGTCACATTATTTCAAAGGAGGGAATAAAGATAGATCCCAACAGAGTTGAGGGGATCTTGAAAATTGGCACATCCATAAGCAAAAAATAAGTGCAATGTTTCCTGGGGAAAGTAAACTTTTTGAGAAGATTCATCCTTAACCTGGCTGAAATCATAAAGCATATCACTAACATGCTCAATAAAAGAAGTGAGATAAAGTGGACCGCTGAAGCCAGAAAATCCTTTGAAGACATTAAAGTGGCATTGACCAAGGCCCTAGTGCTAGCCAGTCCTAATTTTGAAAAATAATTTATATTGTTCTCTTTTATCTCAGAGCACACCATTGCTGGTGTTTTATTAGAGAAGGATGAGCAGAATTTCGAGAAACCTATAACATACTATAACAGGACATTGAGGGATTCCTCATTGAAGTATGATATCATGGAAAAGAAGGCATATGCACTGGTCAAGGCCCTAAAGGAGTTTATATATTGCATTCTCATACCACTTCCCATGTGCTCAACTGTTGGCCTTGGGTTATGGAAGGAATCGAAGAACGAGGAAGAAAAGGGAAAAAGCGAGCGTCGCGGGAGACACAGTGGCTGTCACTGGGTTAAAGCGAGCAAAAGAACAGAAAAGATGGAGTGAAGTGCGGAAAAGAAAGCCATTGGATGAGGAGATCGAGGATGACAAATCAACAAGGGAGAGGGATCGAGGACGACTCATAAAGTGGGAAAATCCACCGTTGGATGCTTTGGAACACCATGCGAGAAGGAAGGAAAGACATGCTGGCCAAGCCCAGAAAAAGAGGGTCAAGTTGACCTAGGGTTTTAGACACATACGGTTTTTGTATTTAGGGTTTTGGCACCTAGATTTTGGCCTAAGTCTGTAGGTGAGGTATTGTAATGTATAAATAAAGGTCAAGAGGACCTGGGTCGGGTTGGTCATTGAGTATTGGTATGATATTGTTGTTGATGTAGCTCTATTATTGAGTGAGAGATTATCATATTGGGGGAGAGAAGTGCTGAGAGAGAGAGCCTTCTAGTATTGTAGGATCTTCAGCTGTGTGCGAAGATCAAGTCCTGCATCTAGGTGCACAAGAAGGGGAGAGAAAGATAGAGAAGAAAGAAGATCTCCTAGTTGAGAGGGGAGGCAAGAACGGTATGCTTTTCCTTAATAAATCATAAGCACAATTCTGTGGACGTAGCCCTGGAGAGAGGGTGAACCACGTATACCTTGTGTTGTGGATGTGTGATTGATGCTTTGATTTATGTTGCTATTGTATTATTGTTTGCATTGTTGTGTTAGATCAGATCTATAGTTGTGAAGGAAATATCTAGATGGTTTAATGATAGATGCATGTTATGTTGTTGTTGCAATAAGAACCACTTGATATTCCCCTGGTTGTAGACATCTCTGTCCTGCAACCCCCTCATAGCTGCTTCGAGTGAGACTGCATCTGCTTTGCAGGTGCTGCTGAAAGGGCTAGTAGTTAGGGCTTAGTTGGTGTCCTCTTAAGTGTTGAACCCTAGGTTTCCCCTGTGCCAACAAATAGTTCCGTTGTTGGGACAAGAATATTTTTAAGGGAATGTCAAGGTGGTTCCCATCGAAGATGGAGATTCAGAAGTGGGTAGAGGATCAAGAGAAGGACTTCGCTAAAGCCCATAACAAGAACCCTAAAATAAGCACCGAGGATTGGCTACAAAGATACATCTTCTCTGACATTCACGAGATCTTCTTTGGAGGAATCCATCAGGAGCTATACGAGTGGTTGGCTAGGTTAGCTGACACACAGTTTGAAATCAGATCTAGACCCCCTGTGGTTTGGACACCAGCATTGATCCAGAAGGTCAAGAGAGTTGACAATGTTGTATCCAAAGCAATAGATAACTGGTTTGATAGTACCATTAGAGGGTATATCACTGAGTTTGCTGTTGACATAACAAAATCGTATAGTCAAGCCGAGAGATACTTTTTGAAGTGACCCAGAGGAAGATTTTNTAGCTGACACACAGTTTGAAATCAGATCTAGACCCCCTGTGGTTTGGACACCAGCATTGATCCAGAAGGTCAAGAGAGTTGTCGTTGTTGTATCCAAAGCAATAGATAACTGGTTTGATAGTACCATTAGAGGGTATATCACTGAGTTTTCTGTTGACAGAACAAAATCGTATAGTCAAGCCGAGAGATACTTTTTGAAGTGACCCAGAGGAAGATTTTTGCACTTTTTGAAGCTAAGAATCAATATGCTCTTGCATGAAAACCACATCTTGAAGATATAGTAAATTTATCGGACCTGAAAAGGCTAATGTTCAAGATCTCGGACAGCGACAATGACACAGAAGCAGGACATACGCGTAGTGGGAAAGTATTCCGCGGAGTTCACCTTGAGAATTTGTTTAAGAAAAACTACGATGAAGAAGGTTTCTATAGTGGAGAAGAGCTAGATCTAACTGACGAAGAGCATGCAGAGCCCACCAAAACAGAAGAAGAGGAAGACGAGGAACTATGCCAAAGCGAGCTAGAAACCTCAGGAACTGCGCAAACTACTGAAGTAAGTAACATTAATCCTCCTATTGTCTCAACAATACCTAGTAGTCAGAATAGTCAGACCCACCAGAGTCTTCAGAGTACTGTTACTAGTAGCCCAACATCTACTCAGACAAGAACCCTAGTAAGATTTATGGCAGATGAAATGAGACTCCTTATCTTTAGAGGAGATGGATCTAAATATCCAGATCAACATTGGTTTCTGTGCGAGGCCGTATGGAATATTAAAAGTATCACTGATGAAGCCATCAAGAGAACCCAGTTCAGCACTACGCCAAGGGACCACGCGTTGAGCTGGTACATGAAATTGGTCCAAGGACTTGCACAACCTAAGCCCCTGAATGAGATCAAGAATGCACTGATTACAGAGTTTAAGAAACCTAAGTCGGAATCATAATGTATTACGAAACTAAAAGAAATTAAACAAAAGGTAGAAGAACCTGTTTGGGAGTTCGACCAGAGATTCAAGACCCTGATAGGCCGATTAACTTTCTAGATCCCCAATGAACATAACAAAGAGTGGTTCATCACTATGATATTACCACACATAAGAATCCCTTTGATGCATCAGAAGATTGCATCTCAGGCAGAAGCTTTGGAGATTGCCATGGAGCTTGAATCAACACTAATGGGAGAATCTAACTCAGGCATTAGCTAGATAACTAGTTTGTCTTTACAGGTCGAGGATATGAAGAAAGATAAGGGAAAAGACAAAAGGGAAGATATCTGGTGTGTAAGATGCAGATCTAAAGGCCATGATAAGGAACACTGCCCTTTATTTCATGAGTACTTGGAGTCAGGAGCACCGAGCCCCTTAAAGCAAGTTAACCTACCATGGTGCGAGGTATGCAGAAATAGGCAACACCCAAGTGAGTGCTACTACATGCATAAGTATGTCCAGACACCCACAAACTTGTATTGTACATTCTATAAATCAGTGGGGCATGATGATCAGGATTGTAGATATTATGATCTCATGCATGAAAGGTCGAGAGACATATATAAGATTCAAGGCGAAGTACAACAAGAGGGAAACACTCCACAGTACAACTCTCTGGGGAGAGGAAATTTCACTCCTCGTGGTGGCTACAGAGGATGAGGAGGAGGAGAAGGAGGAGGAGGAGGAGGAGGAGGAGGTATGGGCTGAGGCTGAGGACAAATAATCTATTACAACTGCGCACAGCCAGGCCATCTAGCAAGGGATTGTCAGAATCCATGCACAACCTGTAGTTACTATAACTCCTTCGAGCATGTCATAGAAGAATGCCCTATGCTGCTAGCTAAACTTCAGGGAAAGTGAGGACCCCAGCAAAACCCACAAGTACAACTGATATATCCTGAACCTCGCAGAGTAGACCCTAGAGTCGCTGCTACATGAGAAGACAGAGCAACCCAAGGAAGGACTGAAAATGACCACAGAGTCAGGAAAGATACATAAAAGACCCCAACATTCGATGCTAAGAAAGAAAGGTAGATATTCGAGGAGGCAAGGAAAGAGTTCAAAGGAGATCAAGGATATTCATCAAAGAGATAACCAAAAATCAAAGAATACGATATGCCTCAGGCGTTTGATCCGTCTGCATCACCAACATAAGAGAAAGAGGTAAGAAAACTCATGGAATTCTTGCACACTTGTGTTAAGTTGATTCAAGATAAAGGCACTGTACAATAATTACAAGATTTAATCAAGCAGTAAGAACTAGGAAAAATAGACCCCTTACTGAATAGAGCAGTGCACAAAATTGGAAGAAGGAGAAGGACAAATAAAGAACTACACTTGAATGCTCAGATAGGAGAGTATGAGATAGACTATGTGGTCCTTGACTTAGGGTCAGAAGTCAATGTCACGACGAAGTAGACTTGGGCATTGATGGGAAAACCCAAGATGATATATTCCCCTATCAGGCCTCGCATGGCTAATCAACAAGATGTCAACCCATCTGGACGATTAGAGCATGTCCCAGTGGACATCGATGGGGTAAGAACCTTTGTAGATTTTGAGGTAATTGAAATTGTTGATGATAGCTGCCCTTACCTTGCGTTGTTAGGAATTGATTGGGCCTTTGACAATTCCACTGTTGTTGATTTAAAGAAAAGACGCATGAMATTTGAGAAAGTTGGCCTTAGGGTCATTGCACCTTTAGATCCAAATGAAGGTCCACGATACACAAAACCTATTAGAGAAGAAGACCAYGCATTTGAATTGGAAAAAATCTACAAATTAACAGCCAGACAACAGGATTATATCAACCCTACAACTGATGGAAATTTGAGCTGGCGAAGTGACAACGCATGTTCATCCGATTCAGAAGAAGCACTGGAGAACTGGTAGAACCAGATGTACGAAGTATCTACAAGAAGATGTGCTAGGCTAACCAGAGAAGTTCATTGGATTGGCACAATARTGAGTAATCTACACACATTTGATGGGCTGAACTCTCTAGAAAGCTTCTTATCAGAATTTGAGACAAGTGTACCAAGAAAATAGAGCCTATTGGCAATGGATGAGGCCATGAAAGCCACACCAACAAGATGGTGGGGGACACATAAAAGAAATATTACAGACTGGACACAATGCCRAACTCTTATGACAGCGCGGTTCTCAGCACAAGAAGGAAGCTGYGAAGCACGGTACACAGGTCGAAGCTGCCCAAAGGACCATGTACGAAGCTGCGAAGAGGCCTGGAGTGACATTCCTAGAGAACAATGGGTACACAGATTTGTCAATACGCTAGATACCACCCCAATTAACTGGTACCTTCAAGCAGAGCTGCGCCTTGTTACTTTAGAATGGGAAGGTATGATCCAGAATTTTATAACCACCTTTTTGTTTGACAGTGAATTTCGTTCTGTAGATCAAGCACTACAGATGGTGAGACATAAAGTATTTGAGGAGGCATCTAGAATTCCCTTGGAGCAAGAAGTGGATGAATGGACTGCGCCCCTCTAGAAACTGCAGACGTGCTACAACATCAATGCCGACGAAGACGATTATCCAAGGAAGGTGAATATCGCAGAAACATAAGTTCAGAGAGATGTGGAAGGTCCAGGAGTGGAACTGCCATTCATTGGACAACCGATAAAGATAAAGAAAGTCAATATCGGGACAGAGGAGACACCAAAGCTTGCCAATGTCGAAGATTACTGGGACGCGGCTACCATTGACAAAATCATAGAATTATTGCATGAGTATCAGGACTTGTACCCGACCAAGTTCACTGATATGAAGGGAATCAAAGGACCTATGGGAGAAATGAGAATCCCTTTGAAACCAAACATGAAGCCAGTCAAGCAAAGACCCTACAGATTGAACCCGAAATATAAGGAAAAAGTGAAGATTGAGCYCGAMAAAATGCTGGATGCAGGGATTATTGAACCTTTCGAAGAGTCGGAGTGGATCAGCGCCATGGTAGTGCAAGATAAGAAGACAGGTAAGATCAGGATTTGCGTAGATCTCAGGAAGCTGAATGATGCTTGTCTACATGACCCCTTCCCTACACTTTTCACAGATGAAGTGTTGGATAACGTGGGAGGCCAAGAAGTATACTCTTTTACAGATGGGTTTTCAGGATACCATCAAATCCGCATCGCCAAGGAGGACTGTCATAAGACTATTTTTGCCACAGAATGGGGATCCTACCAATACACAGTAATTCCATTTGGACTAAAGAATGCCCCAACCATCTTTTCCAGGGTGGTGGTTGAATCATTCAAATAATTTTTGCATAAGTGTTTAGAAGCATACTTTGATGACTGGACTGTTTTTAGTTTGTTGAAAAATCATATCGAATGTCTAAGGCTAATGCTGGATAAATGCAGGCAGTGCCAAATTGCTTTGAATTTGAAGAAGTGCATCTTCTTCTCACCATTTGGACTATTATTAGGTCATATTGTATGCAAGCAAGGATTGTTGGTGGATCCATCCAAAATTGCATTTATAGTTGATTTACCACCACCTACATCAGTCAAACAACTGTGCACTGCGCTAGGACACACAGGCTATTACAGGAAATTTATCAAAGGATATGCTCAGATTACTGCGCCAATGGAGATATTATTAAAAAAATACTATCCGTTTGGTTGGACAGACGAATTCCAACAAAGCTTCGACACACTGAAACAAAAGATGGTCACTGCGCCTATTCTATTCTTTCCCAATTGGAGCAAGGAATTTCATGTGCATGTTGATGCATCTTATATTGCATTAGGAGCAGTACTAGCACAACCTAGAGAAGGGGACATTGATCATCCATTAGCATTTTCCAGCAGGAAGCTTTCCACAATTGAAATCAATTACACTACTCCAGAGAGAGAGGGACTAGCCATGGTGTATGCATTGAAAAATTATGCCACTACTTGTTGGGAGGACACTTTAAAATGTTTACTGATCACTCCGTGCTGAAATACCTAGTCAACAAGCCAGTGTTGGGGGGAAGAATATGCAGATGGCTTCTCTTGTTTCAAGAATATGATTTTGAGATCATAGTTAAGCCAGGAAGAATGAATAAGGGCCTAGACCACCTATCGAGGTTGGAGCATGGAGAAGAACCTACCAGTCTGGAGGACACACTACTAGATGCACAACTTCTCACCATTAGAAATATTGATGACCACTTCATAGACATAGTCCAGTTCCTGTCAACAGGAATAGCTCCAACATAATACACAATTCTGCAAAAGAAACAACTAGTGGTGCGCTCTACAGATTTTTCGCTAATAGTTGGTCAACTATATAAAATGGGACCTGACGAGATCCTAAGAAGATGTGTGATGGAGGCAGAATGCCCTATGATCCTCAAAGAATCTCATGAAGGCATTACAGGAGGACATTATGCAGGAAAAGCAATTGCGCAAAAGGTTCTGCGAGCTGGCCTTTGGTGGCCTACGTTACATAGAGATGCTAAAAAATATGCCAAAGCATGCGATGTATGCCAGCAAGTTGGAAAACCGTCCCAAAGAGATGAGATGCCATCAGCACCGTAAATGACCCTACAAGCATTTGGAAAATGGGCCATTGACTTCGTGGGACCTATAAATCCACCAGGAAAGCACACAGGAGCAAGGTTTATTATCACTACGACAGAATACCTGACTAGATGGGCCGAAGCAAGAGCAGTCAAGGACTGTAGCGCAACTACAGCTGGACGTTTTATATTTGATGACATAATAACCAGGTTTGGATGCCCTAAGGTCCTTATGAGTGATCAAGGGACACACTTCATCAATAAGACAGTTGAAGTCCCGACTGGAGAATTTGCAGTCCACCATCAAAAGAGCACACCTTATCATCCAAAAGCAAACGAAACGGTTGAAGCATTCAACAAGATATTGGAGACAACATTGACAAAGATTTGCAGTGTGAACATGGACGACTGGGATTTAAGAGTACCAACAGTACTCTGGGCTTATAGAACCACTTGCAAAAAATTAACAACGCAGACTCCTTTCAAGTTGGTTTATGGTCTTGAAGTTGTTGTCCCAATGGAGTACTTGGGACCAAGCTTAAGAATCACTGCATTTATAGACATGGATGATACTGGTGCCATTCATGAGAGGCTAGCACAGTTGGTCGAACTAGAAGAAGACATATTCATTACAGGCTTCCATCAACAAATTCAGAAGGAACGAGAAAAGGCCTATCATGACAGACACATCAAGAAGAAGATATTCCAGCAAGGTGATTGAGTCCTGCTATATGACAGTAAATTTATCAAACACCCTGGGAAGTTCAGAATGTATTGGCTCGGACCATATGAGATTGCCTATGTTACAGAAGGATGAGCTGCACAGCTGAAGACTTTGAAAAGATATTGGAAGGAAGGCTTGGTGAATGGGAGTTGGCTGAAGTTGTACTATGACAATCACCTGCCTTACAACTCTCAGTAGAATCAAGAAGACAAGGGTCCAGGTACCAGGTGCAGTTGAAACTGGGTACCAGACACAGAAAAGACAGTCTGCACAAGGATGGAAAGGAGGCATAAAGCAGAAAGCAAGGGCTGCACTGCGTAGTCGAAGAAAAACAAGAGGATCATATATCAAGTGCCTCAGAATGAGTCACAAGTGAGTGTTGGGGGCCTGTTGGCCTTGGAGAATGAGGAAGAAAAGGGAAAAAGTGAGCATCGTGGGAGACACAGTGACTGTCACTGGGTCGAAGCGAGCAAAAGAACAGAAAAGATGGAGCGAAGTGCGGAAAAGAAAGCCGTTGGATGAGGAGATTGAGGATGACAGATCAACAAGGGAGAAGGATCGAGGATGAAAGCTCAACAAGGGAGAAGGATCGAGGATGACTCAGAAAGTGGGAAACACCACTGTTGTATGCTTTGGAACACTGCGTGAGAAGGAAGGAAAGATAGGCTGGCAAAGCTCGGAAAAAGAGGGTCAAGTTGACCTAGGGTTTTAGACACCTAGGGTTTTTGTATTTAGGGTTTTGACACCTAGGTTTCGACCTAAGGCTATCGGTGAGGTATTGTAATGTATAAATAAAGGTCAAGAGGACCTAGGTCGGGTTGGTCATTGAGTATTGGTATGATATTGTTGTTGATCTAGCTCTATTATTGAGTGAGAGATTATCGTATTGGGGGAGAGAAGTGCTGAGAGAGAGAGCCTTCTGGTATTGTAATATCTTCAGATGTGTGCGAAGATCAAGTCCTGCAGCTGGGTGCATAGGAAGGGGAGAGAAAGAGAGAAGAAAGAAGATCTGCTAGTTGAGAGCGCAGACAAGAACTCTATGCTTTTCCTTAATAAATCATAAGCATAGTTCTGTGGACGTAGCCCTAGAGAGAGGGTGACCACGTATACCTTGTGTTGTGGATGTGCGATTGATGCTTTGATCTCTATTGCTGTTGTATTATTGTTTGCATTGTTGTGTTAGATCAGATCTATAGTTGTGAAGGAAATATCTAGCTGGTTTAATGATAGATGCATGTTATGTTGTTGTTGCAATAAGAACCACTTGATATTCTGTGGTTGTAGACATCTCTGTCCTGCAACCCCCTCATAGCTGCTTTGGGTGAGACTGCATCTGCTTCGCAGGTGCTGCCGAAAGGGCCAATAGCTAGGGCTTGTTGGTGCGCTCTTGGAGCTGAACTCTGGGTCTACCCCTGTGCCAACACCAACAATTCTGTGAAAGACATTTTAACTCAGCCTGATCCCGAGGGAAAAAGGGGCAAGTGGATAACTGTGTTGTTGGAATACCACCTTAAGATCAAACCTACAAAATTGATCAAAGGGAAAGGACTTGCCAAGCTGATGGCACAGGAAAATTGTGAGCTATTGAGAATTAACTTCATGGCTGATTTGTCAACAAACTCAGAAGAAGAAAAGGTCCCTCGGGTATCTCAAAAATTCCTTGACTCCCCATGGTCTGCTGATATTATTTATGTATTGTGAAATTTGCAGGCTCCTTCTGAATTGAGTAAAACCAAGGCCAGGTTCTTAAAGCTAAAAGAAACAAAGTTTTGTATTGTAAATCAATCTCTGTATTGGAAGGATCCAGGAGGAATCTTGTTGAGTTGTTTGCTGGAGGGAGAAGTAGAAAACACAATCAGAGAGTTTCATAAAGGTGATTGTGGAGGGAGCCACTATTGGAAAACTACTGTGCACAAGATATTGAGGGCTGGGTTCTATTGGCCTAGAATTTTTTCTGATGTCTACAAAGAAGTTTCAAGCTGTCATGAATGCCAAATTTTTGATGGGAAGAGAAAATTGCAGCCTTTTCCCTTGAAACCCATCTTCGTTGAAGCACCTTTCAGACAATGGGGCCTGGATTTCATAGGAGAAATTCATCCACAATATTCAACTCAACACAAGTGGATACCGACAAGCACAGATTACTTCACCTAGTGGATTGAAGTGGTTCACACCAGGAAAACCACATATGCTATTATCATTCAGTTTTTGGAGAACAATATTTTGTCCAGGTTTGGGTGTCCAATCAAAATCATTACAGACAATGCAACAACATTTAAGTAAAAGAAAATGGAAAATTTTTGTAGTGATTACAATATAACTCTTGGTCATTCCACATCTTATTACCCTCAAGGTAATGGATTGGCTGAGTCATCCAATAAGAGCTTAACCAGAATTATCAAGAAGTTGATGCAAGATAACAAAAAGGCTTGGCATAAAAACCTCATCCATGAACTATGGGATGACAGGATCACTACCAAAAGGCCTATTGCCACTTCACCTTTCCATATTGTGTATGGCACAGAGACAATTTTTCCTACTGCATTAGGATTGCCAATAATGAGATTGCTACAGGAGAAAGATGCTGAAAAAAATGCCACTCGAAGGAGAACAAATGAACTGATCAATGTCTAGCAGATAAGAGAAAAAGCCTTCAACAACTCTCAGCTATACCAAGACAAGATTAAAAAGGGTTTTGACAGGAATACTAAGGAAGATGATTTCGAAGTGGGGGATTTATTGTTGAGATGGGATGCTAGAAATGAAGACAGAGAAAAGCATGGGTAATTTGACCATCTATGGCTGGGACCTTTCAAAATTGTGGCATACCATGGAAATAATGCCTATCTACTACATGAAAGTAATGGAGATATCGTTGGAGGAGGACCTAAGAATGGCAGGTTTCTCAAACAATATATCGTTTAAAGGATCTATCACCCTTTCCATTCATTGTATATAACCATTTTTGCTTTTTAGTTGAAGCAGTTGGAATCAAATCAACATAAATTTAAGCTTGAAGCGAAGGCCCTAATTTATATTGAGTATGATTTGAGTTTTGTGAATAAGACGTTGATAAATTCATTTGTAGGATTAAAACAAAGCCCAATGGGTAGGCACTCAGTCTGTCATTCTTTTCTACCTCACTGGGAGGATAACATCCCCAGTTGGAGCCCATGTTATCACCATCAAATTTTTTGTGTGAAATCGCGATTTCAAGACTTAGCGAGGAGATAAATTGGTTGGAGGTTTGATAAATCAAGGGAGGGACTAAATCTAACAGGAGGAAGCTAAATATGGCAGGAGAAAAAAGTTAATGGGGCATGATACATCGTAGATCGCGAGCGCTCCAAATCGATGACCGAGGATCATTTCAAGGGAAGGAGTTGCACGGAGGATAATTCCCGAAAGCGGGTCGAAAACTAAACTATAATTTTTGGTTGGGACCATGTGGCGCCACTGGGTGCATTGCGGGGTGAGAAGTGGGTTTCCCCAAAACACTTCCTCGCGCCCCCGAAATCAGAAAGGTATATAAAGGGCACTTGTCGTTTATTTTATTATTTTTCAAAATAATGAAACATTTGAAAGTTGGCGTGACCACCCCTATTCAAATGAAGCTCAACAGTACGCCAAGCCCACGCCATTTCCTCTCATTTCCATGTATTTTTCATCACCGCCATGGACCCTATCATAATGTCAGTGACAAAGCAAGACCTTGTTGTTGAGGAAAATATATGAAATGATCTTACTCAAACATTTGCAGATTCTGCTTGGCTAAATCAAAATAGACGGGAATGTCACCCTATGTTTATAGCCATCAAAAATAATATCCTAACTCACAAGTATTGATTACAAGTGCTTAGGCTAGTCTTTTATAAATAAAATCTTGCTGGAAAATTTGTTATTTATATGATTTTCTGAATATAACAGTTGCTCAAATAAATGTAGAGATAGAAGCAAATACACCAAGATGTTAATCAAGATAGATGAGACATAAATAAATCCTTTATTTCATTCCAATTCACCAAGTCATTCTCTTTACAAAATTTCGTGAAGAAATTTCAGACCAAAGTCAAACTTAGACATCCTCAATGGAACATACAAAAGGAGCCTTGACAAAAAATAAAAAACTGAACTCTAAAAGCTGGATCAACTTTCCACAGATTGCTGCCCACTCGACTCTACACAATAGCCTTTGTCAGTCACGAAAACTAATTCACAAACAGACAAGTCTACACAGACTATCAAAGATAGATCAACACCTCTAAAAAACAAGTGTTTGAATGATGTAATTCAACCCTGAATCTTGCTGTCTACAATAAGACCTTGCTATCATAAAAAATAATTAGGCTTGTGATAAATTAAGGAATGAATGAAAATTGAACTATCTCAACATAAACTCAAAGAAAAAACCTTAGTATGCTTCTCCTTCTATCCTCCTCTTGTTCCTCCATTTCCTTTTGCCTTTAAGCAAATTAGAATTGGTTGAAGTAGTTGAAATACCTCATTAGTTAAGTCAACTAAAAACTCAACCAACTTTTTAGTTAGGGGGGAAAAGTAATGAATCATAATAAGGGTTTTAAATAAATAATAACTATTAGGTGGGACCCCTTGTGACTCCCTTTAGCTCTTAACAATCATAACATAACTAGTTAATTAAGAAAAACACCCTTCCTTGTGACTCCCATCATCACATTCACATTTGAAAATTTATCTCATTGATATTTGAAATTATTTTCAAAAAATATATTACTCATATATCCAAAGAAAACTTGTTGTCCAAAACTTCTAAAGTCAACTTCCATCAATAATAAATAAAATAAAAACTCAACAACCATATTTCCCACTCTGAGATGCAATCTTTCCTTGATTGTTGTTGTCACCCTTCGATTTTTTTGAATTTGCCTTTGGTTGCGTTGAGCCTTTAGGCCTAATTTCATTGATCACATGAGAAAAATCATCCCTCAAATGCATCCAGGAAGACATGGATTTACAGAGCCATTGGAGGGTGAGGAAGGGGAAACAATGGCTTTTCCTTTGTCAGGGGCATGGTGGGCCTCGATTTTCAACCTTTTGCTAGCATGAGAGGAATGAATTGGTGAGTGGATAGGTGCAGCTTGGACAATTTGGTTAATAGGCTGGGGAGAAGGTAAGGACAAATTGGGCTAACCATGATGTTGGGAGACTGTCGGGTGGACAATCTCTTGCCATCCATCGTTTTCGGGAACCTTGGGTTGCAATGAGACATGAGGAGGCATGGGAATACCAGGGGCTTATGGATCTTGGAAGGGAGGCCTTTCAGGCCTAGGTTGAACCACTCCTTTCCCAATCTAATTGAAAAATCCAGCGTGAAATAACTGGCCTAACTCTTGCGAGTCAACATCAAAGTGTATGGAGAATCTTGGCCTTCTCGGGCCTCTGTTCCAATTACCTCTCCCTCGGTTGCCTCTGTCATGGATATCTTAGCTGAAAAATATCATTCCTCCATGCATGATTGATTAGTAAATAGTTCCTTTAACAACCATACATGGCAACTCCTTAAAAATATGAAATAGATTTTGGCTCAACAACATATCAGACTCACGCAATCCAATCCATACAAATTGTTTAACTGTTGTTGATCTCATTTCTCCAATCAACCAATTAACAATGCTGAGCTTATTAATTAGATTGTTATAATAACCAATTGCAGTGACTAAATACTAATAACCACACCACTGTCAACATAATCAAAAGAGATGAGCCAGAAATTGAACACTGTTGACAATACCCAACAACTCATAACAACCAACAGTATACCCGACAGGCCATAACAATTCCCTTTATCAAAACCCAGGCTTGAGAAATCAAGGGGTTGCTCTGTGGACCAACATAGGGAGACTGGAGTCGACTCCCATCATTGGGTGAGAAACTCCGAGACCAATGATGCACACAAAGGGTATACCACCAATGACTTCGCTGACAGGGTGACAGTTCGTGAGATAGGAGAGACTATGAGTAGAGGAGTAAAGGATCCATTTTGTCCTTGTAACAACACTTAGAACATGCAGGGTATAACCCTCGTGGCTCTCCCAATCAACCAACTAACAATGCTGAGATAAAACAAAGCTGAGAAGAAGCAATATAACCCACTGCGCAACCATCAAGAGCATGAAAAACCCATACCCAAGTGAAACAATGCGCAATGACACAAGGCGTTTCAAACCCAGTAAACCCCATAACAACAAATGGCTGGGTATGGTGATAAGAAAGAATGGAGATGTCTAGCCAATTTGGATCGAATAAAAACCCTTCAACCAAGAAAAATAAGGATGACAGAGGGCCTTCATGGCTTCTAACACTCAAAAAGATCAATAACACTGTGACTTCAACATTATTGCAATGAGAACCACACCAATGATTCAATCATGAAAAATATCACAAATTTACATAGTTGCCAGACTTAAGGAAAGCACATACCCATACATTTCGAGCCAATATATATTTCATAACCATAGCATATTCATGATGGAAAAAAGACATAGCTGTAACCAAAAGTACCTTAAAAACGTGAGCTTAGCCGAGCGGTTTTTCCTCTGCTTTAAAGTCAGAGCCTAATCACAACAAAAAACAGTTGAACAATGGCCCAACTAGGGTGGCAGCCAGTGGAAGGAGTAGGAGTGACGTGCAGTAAATGCATGTCGCCTCCACCCCCACTCATTCAATTCCTTAGTACATGCCATCCAACCTCCCATTAACACATTCAATTAAACCGTGCATCAGAATTAGCATCAATCACTTGTCAAACGCGCCACCCATATCATAGTTATCCATTGCCAACTTATACCATAACACATATCAACTAGGTTTCATATAAATCAACAAATAGCATAGCTATTAACTTGTTAGCTAGGATTAACAACGATCTTTTAATTTCAATGCATGTAGAGTAGCATATTACTATAGTTTAATCTCTTATTTTTGCATTTTGTTTATATTGCTTTTATTTCTTTTCAACTGCTTCTTATGTGTTGTTACTAACATATCTCTTGTGTAGGTGTCACAACAATGAATCCAGGAGCAGATAGCAAGATGGATAACATAGGCCATCATAACATAAAAATAGAGCCTAGAGCAATGGAAACAACACATAACATGCCTTATCCATCATTCATTTGTCGCAATTAGAACCAACATATAATAGGCCTCATCCATCGCCAATAAAACCAAGATTTCATCAATCATTTAGAACCCTGTAAGTGATGTCGAATAGCAGCATAACATGAAACAAGAACCAGATCTGATCTCCCAATCTACAAGGGGGTCCCACCTACTAGTATCATATATCTTGTTAGCTTATAATAATAGTCTTTAGCAATACTTTGCGGGAAAAAACCTTGTTGCAATTTTAATCGTCAACACCTGTGTCAAATGAAGAA